>JAOTQR010093105.1:24265-35351 GCA_025774065.1 Solanum ossicruentum | reverse complement strand
GATATATGGAAATTATGATTATATGCATTTCCAAATCACATTTTTGGGGTGTTTCACAAGCCAACATTCCTCTACCTTATGTTGTTTTTTCTTATGTTATCTGTATTTTGAGGGTGAGCCTGCGACATGTCCTGGCCCTTTTCCTATCTTATGACTAGAGGCATTTTGGACATCTTGTAGACTTTCATCGGATCTATATGCTATGTGTTGTATTTGATCCTTATGGTTACGGTTATTCTTTGGATATTACTATTATGGATTGATTATGAGAATTATGACATTTTTATGTATGCTTGATGTGGAAATATGGAAGATCCTTAGTCCCGAAATGCCCCATAGCGTGAGTCCTACTTTCTCGTCCTTTAGAATTATGTGTTTAATTTGAATGCGCTTCCAAATCGATGATGTGAATTTTGGTACTTTATGGATTGGTTTCGGGACACTTGGGTCCCCATTCACCTTGTTATTCCTAGACCTTAGGTCTGGGTCGTGACATTTAACTATATTTTAAATTCGTGCGTAAAAGTTGTTCCTTTGGATGGATACCTTCCTTTCCAAAAGTCACTATGCCTATTCTGAACATATGGATTCACTCTTGATGTTCCCTATAAATAGATATCCTTCTGCATTTTCCAGACATAAAAAAATTCTTCTTCTTCTTCCGCATAAATTTTCTTACAAAGTAAAATTCGAGTCTGTGTGAAAGCCATTATTGGTTCTTGATTTTATTGAAAACTACAAGAATTTGAGGTACCACTATTTTGTAGTTGTTAATCTATTTTATTGTGAGAGTAAATAATCGATAACCTTGTTATAGTGAAGGGATTAAATTCCTTAAGGACAAACAGTGTATTCTGTGGACTCAAATTGGTTTATATTTCATTTAATTTTTCTATGTTTACTGCTTCAGTTGTTTTTTGAATACAAAGGAGATAATAGAATATTTTATATGAGTTAGTGTGGGGAAATGAACCTTTGGAAGAGATAAGAGATGCAACATAGTAGAGCATAGGTCAGAATGAGATTCCTCAATAATGCATTTCTCTACCTAATTAACATGCAAAGTTTTAGCTGAATGACAGATAAAACCACAAAAAAAATAATAGCAGATGATAACAAGCTTTGTTCATCATTAAACCACCTAAGAACATTGTTATCATAAGTGAAGAACACAAAAAAGAAAACTTCTAAGGTTCATTGGGGTTTTATGTTAAAAGCAAATATTGTCTTAGCGAAGAGAGACGCAAATGGAGGAAAAAATGTAATATATATGTGTAGTTCAAGACTATTGTTTATATGCACGAATTAACAAATATATGGACAATGAAAATGAAAAAAATTATAATAAAGGAAAATATTAATTGTTCAATGTCGCCACTTCATTATTACACTCAATGATAAGGAAAAGTATGGCTAAGTTGCGTGGACTCTTGGCTTTCATTGCTGTACCCATGTGGGATTCTCCGAAAGTACTCTATTTTTGTCAACTCCTACACACACCAGTTGAGACTTTTGAAGAGCTCAAGCAACATATCTTAGCGCATGGATGACGACACTTAAGGTCCAACACATTTTGCACCTTTCTTTGGAAGCTAATTGTGACTTTATTAACACATAGCACAACAACATATAAGCTAAAATATACTTGAAGTTTCATTATCCATTGGACACAGATCTATCAGGTAGAAGATTCAAAGTTGAGGTACATTAGGTTTTGTCTACAACTTTAGCATTACTATTCGACACACTTCTTACACTTCAAAGTAACAACATATAACCAAACTAGAATTTATTTCGGGTTAAGCAAAGGATTTAGTAGAAAAAACAAAGGTGTGGGGACAAAAAAAAGAAAGAAGAAAACTGAGCTTCCCCTCAAAAAACATACTAATGCATGGATCCTCAATACCCAATCCAATCCATTTGGGAAGCTCTCATTTTTATTCAAGAAAACAACTAAACAATCTAAGTTCTTCATTAAGAATTGACTTAACAAACTCCTTATTGTGCTCCACTTCGGGTAGAAGTTTTCTATAATTCCAAGCAGTATAAGACTCAAGATTTGACATTAACAACTTTGCACTTATATTGAGGCTTCCTTTGTATATACGAAACAACCCCCACGAACAAATGAGCAATCAACATCAAAAGTTGAGATTCTTGGTAAAGAAATCACATTTTGGTGTAATGAAATTGGAGAGACCGAAACTTCGAAGCTTTGATAGTAATTGCTTCTTTCTTTTCTGACTTGGAGCTTTGCATTTTTTGTCTCCCGTGTATTTTTCCCTTTCTCTCACACAGAGCTTTGGATCTGATTAAACCAAAATAATTTTGTTGGGATAATTTTGAATTGGCTGCGTAATGTGCGTAACTGACTCCAATATAGTGGTCTTAATTCTTTTTCCTAAGAGCTTACGAAAATATTCTTCCTTCAACTTTACCCCATAATTCATATAATTCAGCTTAATGATCTACGTGGCTTCCATCAATAAAATAGTATCAAGTTGGTTCAAAATTCTCAATGTTCATATAGATGGTAAGTTCTTTCTGTAGAGCACCTACAAGTCATCTATGAGGAATGAACAATCTAATATAGCTTAAAATGCAAAATCTCTCATATATCATTGTTTGTCATCCAAATCAAATTCAAATATTTAGATAAGTAGTTGACATCCCTTTGTAACTCGATGCTGCACCGGCTGACCTTGTATTTCCAAATCTACACTTAAAGCAAAAATTCACACTCACGTTGTAATCCTAAATGCTTGAACTCATTGATGTCCATGTCTCTTTTCCTTTCCCAACATCTATTTATCACTATCATTCCTTGACCTAAACTTACCAACAATTACCTTCTACTTAAACTCACTCTTCAAATGGAAACTTCATTAAGTTTCTTCACTATCTCTAACCTACACTTAGCATAAGTTTTTTCAAATGCTCAATAAGTCATAGGGCAAATAGTGTTCATTACCTTGTCTATCCATAACCTGACGAATCTTACTATTACGTTTATAAACTTAGACAAAAATTTAAAACCTAACTGGCACACCATATGCCAATTTCATTTTCGACCAACATTAACTAGTACGTCAGAGTTTCTAGAAATTCCATAACTTAATTTATCATCAACTATTTTCTCATTGAACTCACCATATACTTTATTAGAAATTCAAGTCATACAATTTATTGAATTCAAAAAACATAAAAGGACAAATTCTCTTACTTGAGCCAAACACTTGTTGACTTCCTTCTCCAATCTTGTCCACTAATTTTGAGCAAATTTGACACACAGGTGACTAATATAAATGAGGCAATGTCACTCTGTAAAATTGATCGTATAATTGATATGAGCTTCAAACCTAAGATATCCTAGCCAAATCCAATAAAGTAATCAATTTTTACATGCAATACTTTCTCATTTTACTTCATATAAGTAATCTACTGAAATCTTCTTGGTGCTTAAGTTTGTGGCTTCAATAGAATTTCTCTCATTTTAGCTTATAACCAAACCATCTACTCCAATTAGATCTCTAAAGAAGAAATTCACACTTAAACATAAAAATACCATATCAAAATCTACAACTAAATTATCATTATCTCAAATGTTTATCCAAAGCATCTATAGTAACTAACTAATTTTCCCAATGTATCATCAAACCAGATTATCTAGCTAGGTGGACCAGTAATGACCCATTAGTACTTGGTCATACAAGACACATCATTCCCACCACGTGTTATATAATAAAACCCATTGATCGTAAAACACCCTCTAGTATCACATCAAAAACCAACAAGATCCACCACTAAGATACTTCATACCTAACGAGGAGGTCATACTCAAATAACCCATTGAATAACTACAATACATTGCCAGATTAGCCTTATTTTCAACACAGCAGTGTGCACACTTTCATAAAGAGATTGATGGTAGAAGTGACACAACCCATAATCCTAACAAGTGAACATAAATATTGCCATAGTAGTCATATCATACCCTTCTGGCATATGCCCACTCAATGCAGCCATGAAAAAAGTTTTGAGCTTGATTGTCACTGCATTATCTTCATTATGTGTTAAACAGCCTCAGGGACTAGAATTTTCACGGAAGGTAACTTGAAGCACCAACACACTTTACTTGAACCCAGTGAATATACATAGCTATTCTGGCCAGATATGGATTCCCTTATACATTCTGTTCTCTGAATAGCTCTATGTGCTAGCCTTTCATGGTAATCATAGGGTCCTGAAGTCTAAAACTCCCTATCCCTGTGTGGGTAACCATCACAATGACCCTTATGATGAAACCTCTTCACGCCGCCTTGTCTAATTTGTCAAATGCTCTCAATCATGCTAGTATGAAAAATATACTCTGAAATAACCACCTGATGCATAAGTGAGGTTGTAATCTCCTAGGGATAATCAGTAAACCCTCTTGCTAACTTGCAACTCCATTCTCACTTAGTCAAATAGTCATATGCTCCATCCTCTACTGTACCATCAAATTTGTGAGATACCAATCTAACAAACCTTTTAGAGCTCTTTTGATCAAACTTTTCCTTGCCCAAATATGAAAGGGAAGAAACAGATATCAGGGACAGAGTAACTGGAAGGGTCATGAAATGAATTTTGAAGGGAAGCAATAGGAGCAAGAGTGGAGAGAAAGTGAAAGAGGAAAGGTGTTTTCCCATTCGATTGATCAATTCAGAGTCCTAAACCGAAGCCCAAGTCCATACTCTGACTAAGAAAAGTTGAAGTTCAAGTTGACAAACAAACAAAACCAGCAATATACTTTATTCATATTACATAGAAATGTAAATTGGGCATGGCCAAGTGGTAAGTCAATGGGCTTTGGTCCTGCTATTCGGAGACGTATACTTGATCCCTGGTGGGACCTTACTAGATCATTCTTTAGTTAGAGTTGGCCTCCTAAACCTGACTATTACCCCTAATACAGAATGAATAGATTAGAATTTACATCACTCTAATATGAATGAATTGTATAAAAAGAATCAATAAAGAAAATTTTCTCCTAATAAGCATCTTGTAGCCTTTCGAAGATAGATACAAACATCTATATGCTGATCCACAAGATTTTACTAAACATCCTGCTCTTTAACTCAAAAGACTTGTGAATCTAGTGCTCTAATACTAATTTTTCACGATCCAAAAATTGTGTGTCATGTTGTCACACATCTCAACTCAATCTAATGTGTAAGTCGAAAAGTAAAATAACATAGGAGATTCTCAAAGGCAAGTCAAGCCACAAACAAAAGTAAAGAAATACACATGAATTATTCCAAAAAATGATGTCATAAATATAAAGAATATCTATACAACTCTGGAATACTAGGTAGGACCTTGAAATATTACATGTATGTCATATATATAAAGAACGTATATACAATTCTGGAATACTAGGTATAACTTTGAAACAATACATCTAACTTAATCTCTGAATAAAAATAAAGATTACAAATAAAAAAAGAACTGGTGGTGGTGGAATATACTAAATTTCACTAAATTTGATATAATATCTTCGCTAGAATCATCAGTTGCTGCGGGGATAGCCCTATCTAGAATCTGCATTAAAAATGGGATGCAAAAATAGGTTTGAATACAATTCACATGCACCTAGTAGGTTTAACTGACTATGTATTAGGAATTAATTAAACTATCTGATAAACTAAAAACATTTCCAACTGCATATAGGAAAGACAATCTAGCATTGATGCTGCCAATTGATATATAATGACGTGAATAAAATAAATACACAAGTACAGGCATGCACCAACTATCAATAACTCATGCACAAAGGTACATTAATATATTACGCAATGGGGGTTTAATGTATATAATAAATCGGTAATGCCTGTGTACTGGTAGTAGCACATTGTATCAAGTACCCTGGCACCTCAAGGATGCAAGATATAGGTATAAATCAGAATGTATCCAATAACCTGCTACCTCAAAGAGTTAAGATACTAATATCAATCATCATGTTTTAACTACACGCCACCAAACTTCAATGGTCAAGGACTTAAGATATATGAATAAATCACAACATATTCACTATCTAATACCTTAGGGATTCAAGATACTAATATCAATCACCATGAATCCATTAACCTGCTACCTCAGGGACTCAAGATACTGGCATCTATCTCAATTTATCCAATATCTTACTCTCAAACTACCATGATCAGGAACATAAGATACGAAGATTTTTAAAGTGTCTTGTTATCTTACAAAAAAGTGTTGCAACAATCTCATTTCTCACATTTCATGATATGAATGAATGTATGAGGATGGATGTATACTAATATTACGAGAGACGAGCATAATTAAGTCAATACAAGTCTCAAAGTGATGAAGAAGTCAAAAGTTCAAGTTTCATGATAAACACCCTCTTCAAAATCAATGGGAAGCAAACTCTTTTAAAACATGCAACAATCCTTTGAAATTCTTATTAGTTTTCAAAATATGCCACAAACCATAATTTTTCACAAGTATATCATCTCTCAAATCATATCATGCTTTAGTGCATTTTAGTTTAAAATATACAACATCTCTCAATTCAATTCATGCCTCAATGCATCCCATTTCACAATATAACACATTTCTCAAATTATTACATAAGTATCTTAATTCTCAAAAATTATTTCACAAATTATTAATATGGAATAATTTCATGAACAAACACAACAAGTAAAGTTTCTCACATTCAATACAACCTCGATCCAATGATGATACGATCTTATCCCATATACTACAACATAAGAATAATCAATTACCTAATATTACTCTCAAGAAGGAGCCAAGCCTACCTCAAATGTTGTAACCACACTCAAACACTCTACCAAAAAATAGCCCTTGAATTCAACCTTCAAAATGATTAACTATTTCCAAGAGTGAAAAGAGCCAATCCAAAAGTATTCCACTAATACCCATATTGCAAGGTTTCACATCTTAGGACAAAATCATCCAAAAATCATGTTACGACCCAAGCTTGGGGCATAGTTGCAACATGGCGAAAGGGGAACCCGAATACACCGAAAAAAACCTCATAGCATACATAAGCAAATCCTTGGTTAAGAAGTGTAGCTCAACCAACAACAAGTAATACTAAGTTGATTTGGAGTTTAGATGCACTCTATGAGACAAAAGGTAAGAAATTCCCATCATTCAAAACACAACTAGTAAGTCTAAGGGAAAGAAGACATGAGATGCCCTTTATGGGAAGTAGGGAGATAAGACATTCACCACTTTCCTAAAATCATTAAAAGCTACATCATACATGGGATATGGACTAAGTAGAATCTCCATAAATACAAAACATCACATGAGCCATATGTAATATGCCATCTAACAATACCTCTAGTCATGAGTGAAGCGGGAGCCAAGACATGTCCTGGGCTCACTCTCAAAAGTAAATAATAAAGTAGCAATCTCTTAACATAAGCAAGATAGAAAATGGAAGTTGCCCTCGAACTAGAAGACCCACCACAAGCAAGGATCTTCACACGTCAAACTCATCATGAGGAGGTGGATGGGGAAGAGCTTCGATCCCTACATGGGTAGATCATGTAGGCAAAAAGTATACATTACTACTTCGAAAGTATTAAGTAACTGTGATGTAATGCAACAAGATATCATAAGATAATATAATCATGATGCATATTCATAAACAAAGGTAATAAGATCAATATGACATGAATGATCAATGCCTTACTTAAAACATACATAAGAGGTATAAGCATAAGTTCATAACATAACATACATATACTTGAGGAGACCCTAATCAAAATCAAGACCATGTGAGCTAACACATGGAATCTCGAGGATTGCCTACATGCCAAGGTAGATTATACCCTTACCTTATAGCATTGCCTTTTTGATGAGTGTTACATGATATCCTTACCATATGAAATATCCTTTTTCGTAGGTGTTACATGATATCTTTATCTTATAGCATTGCCTTTTTCGTAGGTGTTACATGATATCCTTACCTTATGATATTGCTTTTTCAATAGGTGTTTCGATCCACTAGTGTAAGATCGATTAGGAAAATAGTAATAATGGTAGCACATAGTTATGTAGACAATGAAAATCTAACAAGGTCCTCCTAGTGCTAAGTCAACATCCCACAGTATACATATAGCAGAAGAATAATCATAACATGCATAGTCTTTTAAATCATAATATCATAATAGGAGTAGCTTATTAAAACCATCACACCATAAGAAGGGCTTCATAATCTTACATAATTTTGATAAGATTTCCATGAAATCATAATATACTTGATAGCCATTGATCATTCCTGACATTCATGACTTGCATAACTTGTAATAAAGCCCTTCATCAATATAAGATACTTTATCAGATAATTTTAATTCCAAAACATGGTGGTTTATGCATAAGAACTTAAAATAATTAAATTCAAGAGTAATGTGTATGAATGAGGTAAAAATATATTCACTTAAAATCATTTAAAACAATCTACTATAAACATTGAGAAAACCATAGGCTGGGCATCACACAAATCATCTCAAAATCCATAAATTTCATAACAGTTTTTAGTGTCATAACATACATAGCGTAAATGTCATAAAGTACTTCATAATATCAACCTCTAAAAGGAGTTCTAGCATTTTAATTCAAGAGATGATAATTTCCAACATAACTCATGCTTAATAAAAGAAAAAGGATGTACCCATAATGGACTCTACCTTCAATTTTAAGGATTGAGTGAAAAGGGATTTGGACACTATGGATGGAGGACCCATGGATGAAAAAACTCTTATACCTTAATATTGTCGAAGAAGTGAAATGCCCCAAAAATGTGATTTGAAAATGCCCATAATCGTAATTTTTATATATCTTAAATTTCGTGTGTGATATGAAAAATTTGACTTCATATTTTTGATCAGGTGGGAAAATTGAGTAAGAAGTAGGTATAATCCAAATTTTAGAAGACATGTAGTTAAAACTAATTTTCACAAAATTTTTGAAAACATAGAGGATCCGCGATGGGAACTTGTCACGGAGCAGTGTTGACAGTTCTTTATTTTTCCTATTTTAGCCAAGGAAATTAGGGTCATATCCCCATGCACACTTATGCCTGCAAATTCCTATGTTTAGCCATTTTTCAACTTTATATCACTCAAAAACGCTCTCTAAAACCTCTCAACCATTTTATCAAGATTCCCATCCAAATTTAAGTGTCGCAAGCTTAGTTTCTGGATCTCAGGAACTCCATTCAAGCTTCAAATCTCCTTCAAGTCTACATCAAGAAGAACCCCAAGCTTAAGGTATGTGGGTTTCCTTCCTATTTTATGAAAATTTCATGATTTCAAGTTGTACAACTTATGGGTATTTATTATTGCGAAATATGAGTGTAAAATATATTGGGGTTTTGTCAAATATATTGATTATGCATAAATATCTATTTTAAGTTTATACTATGAATAAATCTTTATCTACTGAGACTATACATGATTCAAGCTATGAAATCTACGAACTATTATGAAACTTTGATATGATTTACAAGTTACCTATGATGTGGTTTTAGCATGATGTTGGTGGGTTGATTTACATGACTTTAAGATACATTGATTTCACTGCTTCATGATCCATATCTTACATTTTGCGTGATTTGAACATGTACTCATATGTGGCCACCAAGTGTTTGATAAAATGTCAAGTCAACGATTTTCAAGTTATTGATGGTCTAATGCATGGTTTATAAGTGAAGTGACTTTATGGTGATTAAGGGCTTGTATGAATATGATAGTTTGGTGAGCTATTTCTATGGCTCCAACCGGAAAGATTATAACATAAAATCTGGACATCTTATAAGACCTACCGAAAAGGCCATGCCATAATGTAGAATAACTCATGGCTACTACCAAAAAGCTTATATTGTAATGTAAGGACACCTTATAACACATATGGAAAAAGTAATGACGTAAGGTACAATTCATGGCTTTTATCGAAAAAATTATATTGTAAGGTAAGGACGTTCTATAATACTACATAAAAGGCCATGCCTTAAGGTAGAATAATTCACGGATCCTACCTAAAAGATTATATCATAAAGCAGTGGATGTCTTATATTACCTATCAAGAAGACTTTGTCATAAGGTAGGGTATTGATACACTCTCTAAAAAGGTTATATCGTAAGGTGAGTAGGTGGCTATTTGGCCCATCATATGCATGTTGTGTAAAGTTAGAGTATATATTCCATATTGAGTTTATGTTCTTTGATTATGATTAAGCATTTCATTATTATGACACATGACTCTTGTTGCATTACATCCCACATACTTAGTACATTCAAACATACTAAGTATACTCTATGCCTACATGATATTACCATGTAGGGACCGGAGTACCTTTCGATCATCATCCATATGGCTAGTTTGATGCTTTAAAGTTAAGAGTTGGTGAGTCCACATGTCTAAGGATACTATCTATGTTACTCTTTCCATTCACTATTTCTTTATGTTGAAAACCTGATACTATGAGGGTGAGGCCGAAAAATGTCTTGGCCCCCACTCTATTCCATGTTAGAAGTGTTGTTAGATATTAAGATGTAATTATTTTATAAGCTTGACTCTTCAAATGTTTTATGACTATCAAAAGACATTCCTCAGTCCTATTTCCCTTATTGATATCTCTTGTTCTTGTTATTTTGCTTCCGCGACCAAGAATGTGTGATTGATATGCTAAGAGGCTTATTTCGGGTTCCTTCAAGTTTCCTATTCGTCGTGTCATGTCAAGGCCCTAGGCTTGGATCCTGATAAACTCGGTATCAGAACACTAGGTTGTTAATGGTCCTTAGAATCAAACACAACACATCAATTAGATTCCTATTATTGCTGTGAAGCACGCCACAACTATGAATGGGAGACTATGAAGAGTTTAAAAAATATTTCACTTCTTTATGGTCTTTATCATTGTTTAGATGTGACTATAAGGATTTCCCCTAACAAATGAAAAGAACTCAATAAGTATCTGAAAATGTGCCTCGGAAGTGTCTAGAGTTGTAATTTTCATATATCTCAAAATCCGTGCTTGATATCGAAA
>JAOTQR010093105.1:10718-24165 GCA_025774065.1 Solanum ossicruentum | reverse complement strand
TGTATTTTATGCACTGTTTTTCTTGTCTGGTCCAAGGATTTTGGGTCTTGGTCCTAAATGTTCCCATGCGTGAAAGTACCTATACATAGCCTTATTTCACCCTTATATCATCCAAGACATTTGCAAATACTATCTAAAACACTTAGAAAATATTTTATCTCCAAATTTCAAGTCCCAAAACCCATATAAATTCTAAGGTTCTCCATCAAGCTTCAAGTCTCCATCTCCAATCTTCTTCAAGAATGGTCCAAAGCTAAGGTATGTTGGTTTCTTTCATGGTTTCCTTCCACCCATGATACCCAAACTTCTTTTTACTTAAAAATTTCATGATTTAAACTTGATTTATTCAGGGGTCTTACTTATTAAGAATTTCACTGTACAGTATTGAAACGACCCTAAAAAGTACCCAAAAATGTGCCTCAAAAGTAACAAGAATCATAATTTCCATAAATCTAAAAAATTTGTTCGTTATTTGAAAAATACAACTTCATATTCTTTTTTGTGGGGTCAAGTTGAGTGAGAAATAGATCTAACCCAAATTTTATAGAAACCGTATCAAAATGCAAAAATCACAAAAAACGCTATTTAGGAGGGTCAACTTTGAAGGGGCATATCTCTTAGCATACAAAGAACTAGGTAACCCACAACCTAGCAACTTAAAGCACTTTAAATTAGCTTAATAAATGCATTTGGTTTCCTCTTATTTTGAGTTCAGATGAAGGAGTTATGCCCATTTTCATGGAACTCATTTGTGCAGAAAATGCAATTTCCAGTGGCTATCCGCTTTACCTCCGCAGCGCGCCCATGTGTTTTTAGTGCCTGTTTGTTTTTTTTTTGGTCCAAGTCTTATAATTCTTGGCACTAAGGGTTTCCACACTTGGAAATACATATATTTAGTTTTGTTTTACCCTCATACCATCCTAGACATTTCCTTAGTACTCACTCAAAAACTTAGCTCATATTTCACCCTAAATTCAAGTCCCAAACTCAAGACCAATCATAAGGATTTTTTCAAGGATCTCACTCAAGCTCCAAGTCTACAATTAAGACTTCTTCAAGAAATTCTCAAAAGCTAAGTTATGTGGTGTTGAACTATTGGGTCCTTCCACCCATGTTGCCTAAGTACTTTTTTCATCAATATTGCATGATTTAAAGTTGATTTTACATGTGAGTCTTGTATATTGAGAAATTTACTGCACAATGATTTTTTTTCATGTAAGTATGGTTACTTTAGAATGTTTTTAGCTCTAAATCGTGGATCTAATATTAGATTTGAGGAGGGGTCTTGATGTGAATGTCTTGGGCGTATTGAAAGGTGTTGATTGATAGTTTTACTACATATATTCTTGCATGATTTCATCTCTATATTGCATGGTCTTTTACCCCCATTACACACCAGCCAAGTATTTAATAAAATGTTCGGCTAGAGTTTCTTGAGGAAATGAAGGTCCAATGCATATCTTATGATGATTATATTATGATGAAATGATGATGGAATGATGATGAAACAATGTTATGCATATGATGTATAATGATGATAGGAAATATAGGTATATGATGACCTTGTGATGATGAAAGTATGCTATATATATATGTTGAATACATGAAAAGTATCTATGATATTGCAAGTCAATCACCTTGTTGAGAGAGTGCCAAGTCTTAATCACCTTGTTGAGGGGGTACCAAACCTCAATCACCTTGTTGAGAGGGTGACAAGTCTCAATCACCTTGTTGAGAGGGTGTCAATTCTCAATCACCTTGTTGAGGGTGTGCCAAGTTTCAATCACCTTGACAAGGGGGTGTCAAGCCACGAATGCCTTGTTGAGGGAGTATCAAGCCTCAATCACTATTCAAGGAATAGTGTGCCTTCGAGTTGGGAACTATTTCACTTGGTCTATTCTTCATTAGTGATATGCTATATGAGTATGCGTTACTTAATCATAGTTTACTTATACATTTGACATACATATCATTTTGCTATACTATGCCTATTGTCTATTCTATACATTTTTATTATGAGGCCTATCTGTTGTTGCATTACATCACAAATAATTAGTACATTCAAATGTACTAACGCATACTCTATGCCTACATGATGTTAACATATAGGAATCGGAGCTCCTATTGATTCTTCTTGTGGCTAGATGAATTGTTCAAGTTAATCTTGGTGAGTCCTCCATTTCGAGGACATTGACTATTCTCTTATGTCATATTCTATGACTATCTTTCTTTTATATATTTATTAACTATAAGGGTGAATTCGGTTGCTTGTCTTTACTCCCACCCTTATCTATTTAGGAGAGGTGTTGTTGGACATGTTATGTATTATGATTGAGCTTTGACTCACTTATGATATTCAAGCTACTTAAGTATAAATCTCTCTCTCTCTATCACTCTTTCTCTCCCTTAGTACTATTTCCCCTTGTTTATATTTCTTACATTGTTTTACATTGCTTCCGCGATGAAGGATGTATAATGATATATTATGAGGTTTGTTTAGGGTTCCTTGGGTTCCCCATTCATCGGTCACATCTAAGCCTTAGGCTTGGGTCGTGTCAAAGATGATATCAGAGCACTAGGTTGATAGATCCTCGAAGTCAACACACCGCATCGATTAGAGTTTTATTCATGGTTGTGTTGTGCACCACAACTATGAGTAGGAGGTTATGAGATGTTTTAGGAAATGTTTCCATCATCATGATCTATGTTATGCTTTAGAAGTGAGATAGTTTTTTCCCCTCTAACAAATATTCTTTGCTCTTTTAGTTGATCATGTCGCTTCATGTAGGAAGGCGAAGGAAGGTAAGTAAAGGGTTTTGATTTTGATGGATCCAAGTTTCACTATTTCTTCTCTATTCTTTTAGTTGACAGTGGAGCTTCTTGTGTTCCCAAGTGGTTCTGTGGATCTTTGGTATCTATTCTCTTCATTAGGTATATTGTTGCTAGAAAGTTCATAGGTGTTGATTCGGGTTGTATTACATTAGGTCTTGCTTTGTGGCTTGTTGGATTTGATATGGTGGATTTTGGTGTTGTACTAGGGATGAAATAGTTTCATATATAATATGTCTCCATGGATGGTGAGACCCGTAGAGTTAGAATCTGACTCCCTAAAGAACTCGTCTTTGAGTGGGAGGTTGTCAAGTGGTAGCAAGGGAGGTAGGTCCATTCTTGACTTAAGGTATAATTGATCTCCAAGGGGTTGCATTCATCATCTTGTGAGAATTGTAGGTGTTGAATCTAAGTTGCTTTGTAATAGAATTGTTGTTGGTGGTAGATGAGGCTTTGAATGTCCTTTCCGATATTTTGAATTTTGGGGTAGTGTCCTTTGGTTTGATTAGTACACTGGTTATGCCTATAAGTCTGATGAGTAAGATCTCTAGTCCTTACCCTAATAGTTTATGGTGGTTTTTTTTTATGATAACGTGGTTCGTTCCCTATTGAGGTAGTGCATGTGAATTATTCAAGGGTAGTATTACAAGATTAAGAAGTTTGTGTGCTAGTAGGAGAGATGGTAATATTTGTGGTAAAAGGTTGCCTTCCTAGGTTGTGTGGTGCCGAGTGATAGTATTAAGGTCGACCTTAGTAAGACAAATGTGATTAGAGATTAGCCTAGACCTTTAACTTCAACGGATATTAGGAGTCTTTTGCATTTAATGGGGTATTAGCAAAGATTGTGAGTAGGTTCTCTCCTATTGTTGCTCCTATGACTTAGTTGACCCTATTTAAGACCATGTTGTGACTGACATGTTGAGTAGGGTAATTTGATATGTCCGGGAGTTGCTATTTCTTGTGTTATTACTTGGTGCTAGTAGGATTCATGTGTATCTTGATCCCTTCCAATCAAGGAGACCCAAAATAATTTTCAAGAAAACCAACATAGATTTTACTTATTTTAATTTGAGATTTGAATATTATGATTTCTAAGATTCTATTGATGCATGGGTAGTGTTTATTTAATAATTTAAATGTGATTTAAACCATTACATGAGGATTTACTTTGGGTTTATGAAGTTATAAGTATGCATGTTCCCATTTTGAATTATATATGCATGAGAGATTAAACTATAAATTTAAATATGGAATTCATAATGTTTTCACTTCAACTTCATATTATAAATTTTTATTTTTAAATGGAGTCTTAATTACCCATGTCATTTCCTCATTGTTCATAGCATATGCATTCATGTACACGGATTATTTTGAAAAAATATGTTATTGGTAAGCCTTATTTCCACAACCGGATGGAGCCAAAGATTTACTATTTTTTGTCTTTGGGATATGATGGAATAAAGCAAAATGGCTCTTTAAATTGTCTGCGCTTCTTTTAATCGTGAAGTAGCAGTTAGTCAATGCAACTTTCGACGCTCATCATGGGTTCATCCGGAAATAGTCGATCTATGTTTTAAACATAGGGGTCAGGCTGCGTTCATCCGACCCCCTACCTTGCAATGGGCGGGAGCCTTTGAGGCAATGAGGTAATGTTGTTGTTGTTATGTTATGGGTAAGCCCAATTTTGTTTTATGGTATGATTTTGATATAAAGGTTGATTATGACAATATTGTGATCATATATATGTCTTTGATTTTGGCTCTTTAAGTATTTTGGATGCTTATAACATTTTGTATATGAATGACCTAATCCCATGCATGAGTATTATGACTGTGAAATTATGATTTTGGCATTTGAGCCTAAGTCAGAATTATTATGAATGGTGTTTGTCTTTTAATCTCTATTGTGCATTGAAATGATTTGGGAAAATAATGACTATTGCCTCTTTGAATGTACGTACATGCATATTATAAGTATTCTTGTGGAATGATGACTTAGCTTGATGGGTTGGAGGTTTTGGGGTAGTCGGACTACATGCATGGCATGCTTTCAATGACTGTAGAACCCTTAAGGTTGTAATATGATGGTTAAGGATGGTCGACCTATTTGGTCAACTACAATGGGTTAGTCACTTCTCTATGGTTGATTTTTGGGGATCAGGTTTTGTTCTCAAGTGTGGAGGAGGGTAGGTGATATACCTAAGTGCCCTTTTGAACTAGGAATGAGTGTTTTGATTATTGGTATAGTTGTTAGGTGGGCTTGTGCACCAGTTGTGTTTCATGAATAGGGTCTAAAAAAACCCTACCTTGATATGTTTGAGCGGTCTCTAGTGATTAGGTATTGATTTGTTTAGAGCTTCTGAATCATTTTGGGATAGTGTTTTAAGTCTTGGAGGATGAGAGGTTGTTTGCTAAATATGATAGTTGTGCATTATGGACTGCAAGAAGGTGGTTATAGTTCTTTAAGGATTATAAATGAGTGTGAATTATTTTTTCCCAGTAAGGCTAATGTTGCAGTCGGTTCTCTAGGTAGCTTAGCATGTTTGTTGATGGTGGAAAAGAGGAGACTAATGGGGTCCATCGGTGGTAGGATTGGAAGTTGAGTATGGTGGTGTTGCATTCTTGATGGTTCCAAATCATTTTTGGTTAAGAGGTCTAGATTAGGCAAGGCATTAATTCCACGTCATTAGAGTTGAAAGTTTTGGGTGAGAAGATGATAGAGTGGGAGTTATCTCCCAAGGGGAGATGGTGGTTATGGTACCAAGTGGGTTAGGTGTATTTAAGGTTGACAATTGAGTTTAGGTTTGTGATCTCTTATAGAATGTAAAGGGAGGTTGGTTAGGTTGCATAAGTTTGGGAATTGCCAATGGTATGGTTATGGTTTGTCTGATTTTTCATGCTTCTAGGTGGATGTGATGTATTGGGGACTTTAGTGTTATAGAACATTTTGGGTTTGTGGGTGTTAATGAGGTAAGTTTTCTTAAGAGAAGGTTCCGGTGGGGTGTTGGATGGATGAGTGGAGAAGTTGATAGATAATGATGTAGTGTTCTTCAAGGTCCTTTGGGAAGAGTCGTCTATTCGTATGTCTCTCTTGGGAATCTGGAGCGGGCATGGAGGAGCAATATCCATATTTCTTTCATTCTATTCAAGTTTATGATGACACATCAAGTCATTTCTATGATTCCAAGTCTTATGTTTCATCCCCTATGTCATTCATGTTTAAGTTGGCAAGTTTATGATGATTTTACACTTATGTCGAGGTTTTGGAAATGGTGTTATAAAGTGTATTATTGTATTCTTGTTGTCGCTGATCTCTTTATGGTTACTCTTATATTGTACGTTTCTTTGACATTCAGGTGCGAATGTTCCCAAGGAGGAGATATTGAAACGACCCCAAAAAGTGCCCAAAAATGTGCCTTGGAAGTACCTGGAATCGTAATTTCCATATATCTAAAAATTCTTTTGTTATTTTGAAAATTTGACTTCATATTCTTGTTTAGAGGGTCAAATTGAGTGGGAAATGGGTCTAACCTGAATTTTGTAGCAACCGTACCAAAATCCAAAAATCGCAAAAAGTGCTATTTAGGAGGGTCAACTTTGAATAGGCACATCTCTTGTCACACAAAGAACTAGGTGGCCCAAGACCATCTTAAAACCCTTTGAATTATCTTTCCAATGCACTTGGTTTCACCTCATTTTGAGTTCGGATTAAGGAGTTATGCCCATTTTCGTGGAACTCGTTCGTGTAGAAAACACAATTTCAAGTGGCGATCCGCTTTACCTACACGATGCGCCCATGCGTTTTTCTGTGCCTGTTTTAATTCTTTTGGTTCAAGACTTATAAGTATTAGGCCTAAGGGTTCCCATACTTGAAAATAGATATACTTAGCTTTATTTCACTCTTATATCATCCTAAATATTCCCCAATACTCAGTCAAACACTTAGGCTCATATTTCACCCAAACTTCAAGTCCCAAACTCAAGACCAATCTTAAGGATTTCTTCAAGGATCTCACTCAAGCTCCAAGTCTCTATTAAAGTCTTCTTCAAGAACTTCTCAAAAGCTAAGGTATGTGGTGTTGAACCATTGAGTCCTTCCACCCATGGTGCCTAAACTCTCTTTTTACCAATATTGCATGATTTAAAGTTGATTTTACATGTGGGTCTTGTATATTAAGAAATCTACTGCATAGAGATTTTTTCCTGAAAGTATGGTTGTTTTTGCATGTTTTGGGCTCTAAATCTTGGATCTAATTTTGGATTTAAGGGGAGTTTTGATGTGAATGTATTGGGGATGTTGCAAGTTGTTGATTAATGGTTTTATTATAGATTTTCTTGCATGATTTCATCTCAAAATTGCATGGCCTTTTACCCCCATTACACACCCTCCAAGTGTTTGATAAAATGACTAACTAAGGTTTCTTTAGGAATTGAAGTTCCAATGCATGTCTTATGATGATTATATGATAATGAAACAATGTATGCATATGTTGTATAATGGTGAGAGGAAATATAGGTATATGATGAACTTGTGATAATGAAAGTATGTTTTATATGTGTTGAATTCATGAAGAGTATCTATGATGTTGCAAGTCAATCCCCTCGTTGAGAGGGTGCAAAGTTTCAATCACCTTGTTGAGAGGGTGTCCAGCCTCAATCACCTTGTTGAGAGGGTGCCAAGTCTCAATCACCTTGTTGAGTGTGTGCCAAGTCTCAATCACCTTGTTGAGTAGGTACCAAGCCTCAATCACCTTGACAAGGTTGTGTCAAGCCTCGGATGCCTTATTGAGAGGGTATCAATCCTCAATCACCTTTCAAGGAATGGTATGCCTTCGAGTTGTAAAGTAGTTCACTTGGTCTATTCATCATAAATGATATCCTATATGAGTATGAGTTACTTAATCATGTTTTACTTATCCATTTAACATGCATGTCATTTTGCTAGTATGCCTATTGTCTATTGTATGCATTTTGATTATGAAACCTATCTATTATTGCATTGCGTGCCATATACTTAGTACATTCAAATGTACTAACGCATACTCTATGCCTACATGATGTTACCATGTAGGAACCGGAGCTACTATTGATTCTTCTTGTGGTTAAATGGATTGTCCAAGTTAACCTTGGGTGAGTCCTCCATTCCGAGGACAATGACTATTATCTTATACTATGTTTTAAGACTATCTTTTTTTTATGTATATATTAACTATAATGATTTGCCTAGTTGCTTTTCTTGACCCCCACTCTTATCTATGTAGTAGAGGTGTTATTGGACATATTATGTATTATGATTGAGGTTTGACTCACTTATGATATTCAATCTATTTATTTATAAATCTCCCTCTCTCTCCCTTAGTCCTAATTCCCATTGTTTATGTTTCTTACGCTGTTTTACATTGCTTCCGCGACAAAGGATTTGTAAAGATATTCTATGAGGCTCGTTTGGGGTCCCTTCAGGTTCCCCAATCACTGGTCACATCTAGGCCTTAGGCTTGGGTCATGATAACTATGTTGGGCTTTTAAGAAATTACAATTATTTTACCATTTTTTGAGCTATGAATCTAATACCTATTGTGAAATTTGATAAAGTGTTTTGATGTATATTGCTTGAAGGTGTTATCAAATATCTATTCATGATTTTACATTGTATTTTCTAGCATGATTAAAATCTTGAATTGTATGGTTTATAGTAGCACTACGCACCCGTCAAGTGTTTGATAAACTATCTTGCTATGAGTTTCTTGAGGAATTGAAGGTCCAATGTATATCTTATGAGTTGAATGACTATATGATGATGAAAGGAATGTATGTATAATATATTATCTCTATAGTTTTGGTAATTGACCAAGCCTCTCTCGAGGGGTTGTAGGCCTAGGTAACCTTGTTGAGGGGTTTGTATCTCGATCGCCTTGCTCGGGAGGTGACAAGACCAAGCAACAATGTCGAGGGGTTTGTACTTTGATAACTATGTTGGGGGCTTTGTACTCCACCAACCATGTTGGGAGGTTTTACCTCATCAACCATGTTGAGGGTTTTGTACCTCATCAGCCTATTGAGGGGTTCGCACCTCAGTTGCCACTCCAAATGGTGGTAGGCCTTGGATATTCACTAATAATTATCTCTCCTTACATATGTATTATGTTCTATATAAGCATGATTTTACATCAAGCATCATTCTTACATGCCATATTGCTATATGCTCATCAATTGCCTATGCTATTCATATTGGTTATGGTGCGTATCACTTATTGCATTGCATTCTACATACTTAGTACATTGAAACGTACTAATGTATACTCTATGCCTACATGATATCACCATGTAGGAACCAAAGCCCCACTTGATCATCCTCCTCCCCGTGGCTCGTACGACATCTGTCAAGCTCTTTTGTGAGTCCTTCATTTCAGCGATGCTGTTTATGATCTCATACTATGTTCTAAGTCTGTCTTTCTTTTATGTATATCTTAACTATGAAGGTGAGCCTGATATTTTGTCTTAGGCCCTACTACGTATCTATGTTTTAGAGGTGTTGTTGCATATGTTTGTATTATGCTATAAGATATGACTCTGTCTTGACTCTTGATGTCTATGATATGAAAGTTGTCCCTTAGCCCCATTTATCCCCATTTACTATATCTTGTTGTACTTTATTTCTTCTGTGACCAAGGATGTGTAATGATATGTTAAGAAACTTGCTTGGGATCCCTTCGGGTTCCCCATGTGCCATGTCATGTCTAGGACCTAGGCTTGGGTCATTTAAGGGTAGTGTTGCAATGGTTGAGGAAAGAGAAGTCGCATGCTAAATATAAGAAGTGTGAATTTTTGTTGAAAGAGGTTGCCTTCTTGGGTCATGTGGTGTTGGCGGATGGTACTAAGTTGGATCCTGAAAAGGCGGATGTGATTAGAAATTAGCCTAGAACATTGACCCCATCGTCTATTAGGAGCTTCTTGGGCTTAGCGGGCTACTATCGAAGGTTTGTGAATGGATTATTTTATATTACTTCTCCCATGACCAAGTTGACTCAAAAGAAAGCCAAATTTTTGTAGTCCAACGAGTGTGATAGGAGTTTCCAAACATTGAAATATAAGATTGTGTCCACTCCTATATTGTTACTACCGGAAGGACTAGAAGGATTCTTTATGTATTTTGATGCTTCCAGGTTGGTTTGGGTTGTGTGTTGATGCAAAATGGAAAGGTGATAGCCTATGTTTCTAGACAACTCAAAGTGCATGAAAACAATTATCCTGCCATGATCTTGAGTTAGCCACCATTGTGTTTGCATTATAGATTTGTCATCACTATTTTTATGGGCTGCAAGTTGATGTGTTCCCCGGTCATAAAAGCCTCTAATATGTATTCACCTAAAAAGATCTCAACTTAAGGCAAAGAAGGTGGTTAGAACTTCTTAAAGACTTTGATATGTGTGTGCATTATCATCCCGGTATGGCTAATGTGGTGGCGGATACTTTGAGCAGGATGTCTATGGGTAGCCTTGCTCATGTGGAACATGGTGGCATAGAGGTGGTTAAAGAGGTCCATCGGTTGGCTAGATTAGGAGTTAGGTTATAGGGTGATGATGGTGTTGTTGTTGTTGATGATGGCTCTCGATCTTCATTGGTTGAGAAGGTGAAAGCTAAGCAAGATTTTGACCCGCTTTGTTAGAATTGAAGGCCTTGGTGAAAGGGCGAAAGGTGGAGGTTTTCTCCCAAGGGGGAGA
The DNA here is from genome assembly GCA_025774065.1 of Solanum ossicruentum. Classification (NCBI taxonomy): domain Eukaryota; kingdom Viridiplantae; phylum Streptophyta; class Magnoliopsida; order Solanales; family Solanaceae; genus Solanum; species Solanum ossicruentum. The sequence continues at coordinate 13,616 of JAOTQR010093105.1, read as the reverse complement.
TGGTCCCCTTAGATGCGAAGGCAGGTTCTTTGTGCCTTATGTTGATGGCTTAAAGGAAATATTCTTGATGAGGCTCATAGTTCTATTTAGTCTATTCACCCCGGGTCCAATAAGATGTATAGAGATTTGAGAGTGGTGTATTGATGGGGAGGCATGAAGAGGGACATTACAAAATTTTTATCAGGTTGCCATAGTTTCCAACAAGTAAAAGCCGAAAATCAAAGGCCGGGTGGCATAACGCAAGACATAGAGATTCCTTCTTGGAAATGGGAAGAGATTAATATGGATTTTTTGGTTGGGTTTCCCAAGAGTAGAAAGCGTTTTGATTCCATTTTGGTGGTGGTTGATAGGTTCACAAAATCAACTCACTTTCTACCATTTAAGACTACATATGGTACTCAAGATCATGCTAGGTTGTACATTCATGACATGGTGAGGTCGCATTTGGTTCCTTTGTCAATCATATAGGATCGTGGTGCACAATTCATTTCACACTTTTGGATGTCTTTCCAAAGTTATCTTGGTACCGAGGTAAAGCTTTGTATGACCATTCACCCTCAAAACGGATGGCCAAGCTGAAAGGACTATCAAACTCTTGAGAACATGATTAGGGCTTGTGTATTGGAGCTTAAGGGTAGTTGGGATAAACATATTCTATTGATTGAGTTTGCATACAACAATATCTATCATTCAAGCATTGGTATTACTCCTTTTGAGGCTCTCTATGGTAGACGTTGCATATCACCGGTTGGGTATTTTGAGGTTGGAGAGGTGGATTTTTTTGGGTATGGATCTTGTTATGGATGCTATTTAGAAGGTAAGGATGATTATAGAAATGTTGAAAACAGCAAAAAGCAGCCAAAAGCCTTATGTCAATGTGAAAGGAGGGAGGTTTAGTTTAAGGCTGGTGATTGGGTCTATTTGAAGGTGTCACCCATGAAAGGTGTAGTTCATTTTGGTAGGAAGGGAAATTTAAGCCCTAGACATTTGGGTCCTTATAGGGTGGTGAGAAGGATTGGTAAGTAGCCTATGAGTTGGATTTTCCTAGTGAAATGGAGTTGGTTTATCCGGTCTTTCATTTGTCTGTGTTAAGGAAGTGTAATGATATTGTGCCTTTTTATGTTGTGGGGGTAGTGGAATAAAACTTTTCATAAGAAGAGTTCTAGTAGAGATCTTAGATAGACAAGTAAAAAGGTTGGGGAACAAGGATGTTGATTCCGTTAAGGTCCTTTGGAGGAATCAACAAGTCGAAAGTGCTACATGGGAGGCTGAAGTGGATACCCTTATCTCTTCCATCAGATTCAATCCTATAGTGCTCATACTAAGTCTTCTGTTAATTCATATCTCATGTTCCATCCCTAAGCCATTTGCATGCATTCATGTTTACATTGATAAAGGTCATGGTGATTTTACACTTATGTTGCCATTTTTAAAATGGTGATCTAAGTATGTTATTGCATTCTAGTTGGGATTGATTTCTTCATGATAACTCTTCCTATATATACTTCTTTGACATTCTAAGACGAATTTTCTCAAGGGCGAGATATTGATACGACCCCCAAAAGTGCCCGAAAATGTGCCTCAGAAGTGCCCGAAGTCGTAATTATCATATATCTAAAAATTAGTGCGTGATATCAAAAATTCGACTTCATATTCTTTTTCAGGAGGTCAAATTGAGTGGACATGGGTATAACTCTGATTTAATAGCAACCGTAGCAAAATTTGAAAATCGCAAAAATGCGTTTTCCAGTGCCCTGCCCCTAGCGGACACGCCAAGGGTGCGTTATAGTTATTTTATGCACTGTTTTTCTTATCCGGTCCAAGGCTTTCGGGTATTGGGAATAAATGTTCCCGTGCGTGAAAATACTTAACTTAGCCTTATTTATCCCTCATATCATCCAAGACATTCCCAAATACTATCTCAAACACATAGACAATATTTCATCTCCAAATTTCAAGTCCCAAAACTCATCCGGATTCTAAGGTTCTCAATCAAGCTTCAAGTCTCCATCTCCAATCTTCTTCAAGAATGCTACAAAGCTAAGGTATGTGGATTTCATTCATGTATTCCTTCCATCCATAATACCCAAGCTTCTTTTTACTTAAAATTGCATGATTTAAAGTTGATTTATTGATGGGTCTTACTTATCAAGAATTTCACTGCACACTATGTTGGGGCTTCATGAAATTATAATTGTTTTAGCTTATTTTTAGCTATGAATCTAAGACCTGTTGTGAGATTTTATGAAGGGTTTTAATGTATATCACTTGGGGGCATTACCAAGTATGTATTGATTGTTTTACATTGGATGTTTAAGTATGATTACACTCTTGAATTGCATGATTTTCCACTAGCACTACACACCCATCAATTGTTTGATAAAATGTCTGGTTATGAGTTCCTTGAGGAATTGAACGTACAACACATATATTATAAGTTGAACGACTATATAATGATGAAAGAAATATATGTATATGACACTATCTTTATAATTTTGGGAATTGACCAAGCCTCAATCGGGGGTTTGTAGGCTCAGATAACCTCGTTAAGGAGTTTGCACCTCTATCGCCTCGCTCGTGAGGTAGTAGGCCCATGCAACCATGTCAAGGAGTTTGACCATGATAACCAAGTTGGGGGGTTTGTACTCCATCAACCATGTTGGAAGGGTTCGTACCTCATCAACCATGATGAAGAGGGGGGGGTTTGTACCTCATCAACCTATTGAGGGGTTCGTACCACATTCATCTCTTAAAGGGGTGGTAGGACATGGATATTACACTAACACTGGTCTCTCCTTACATATGTATTATGTTCTATGACTTCAAGCATCATTCTTATATGTCATCTTGCTATATGCTAATCTATTACCTATGTTATGCATTTTTTTATGGTGCTTA
>JAOTQR010093086.1:16419-31914 GCA_025774065.1 Solanum ossicruentum | reverse complement strand
ATAAACTATAATCTAACGATAATCTATTAACAAGATAAAGCAACAAAGGGTAGTCATGACAAAATAAACATAATAAAGTATACACACATAAATTAACTTTTTTCGTCTTTTTGAATGGGGAGGCCTCGAAATCCGATGGATAGATTCGTCATTGGCCAAATCTAACAAATAATATTTGCATGAATTTAAACAAAAATCTTTGAATCTTGACAAATAATAGACATTGATCTAAACTAAATTTCTCCGTCTTTTTTAATGGGGAGGCCTCGAAATCCGACGGATAGATTCGTCATTGGCCAATTAGCAACAAATAACATATTTCCAAATAAACAATCAAGAAACTAACATGAAATAAGATAAAGTAACAAATACAATATATCGAATTGCAACTAGAAAAGTTTCTAAACCAAACAATTCATATGTAAGCAAATTCATTCCTGATTCAAACTAGTTCCCTACACAATAAAGGCAAAACAAGTAAAATAAACTCACCACCAGAAAAATGTTGTAGAACGATAACACTGCCCAAATTAGACAATCCACACAAAATAAGAAATGTTTTAGAACCATGTGATTCAATAAGAAATATATACTTTCTACATAAAAACAATGATAGCCACTGCCTAATAAATTCTCAATGAACAAAACTATCACTGCCTAATAAAGGCAAATTCACTTTCTAACTAAACAACCACAAATACAAATTCAAACTACTATTAAGGCAAAACAAGTAAAATTAACAATCGATATCACCAGAAATACAAAAACATACATACACATCCGAAGACGCACTAAAGTAATAAGTTCGAGTAAACGAAAAATGGAAACCAAAAGCACTGTGATCAAGAATGAAGATGAAGGAGATACATACTTGGACAGACCAAGATCTGTTTCTTGACTAGATTTGGGAATTTTGTCGGCCAATTGAAACTGCTCTAGAAACAGCGGCAACCACGATGGATTCCGGTGAGGAGAAGCTATGTCGGAGAAGATTGGAGGAAGCAAACTGCGGCGACGAAGCTTGGTGAGTGCTAAGACGTTGAAAGTGGTGTGGTTCGTCGGTTTTTGAGTGGTTTCAGGGCAGTTTTTGGTTGGTTTTTCGAGGTGTTTTGGGGCTGCGTTTTGCGATCATTTTTGGGACTGATTTTTGGTTTTTGCTGGTTTGGTTTACTGGTTTTCTGCGTGATTTTGGGGAAGAAGAAGGGAAATGGAGGGTCGTGTCTTGTTTTCTTTTTCACGTGTGGAGAAGGCTGGCAGAAGATGGGATGACGTTGCTGGTTGTTGGAAGGAGAAGAGAGGGCGACGGGAAAGGGGAGAGGCGGCTAGGGATAGGAAAAAGAAAAATGGTTGAAAATTAAGGGTTTGAGGGGTGTTTTTTATTCTTTTGAAGGATAATATGAGATATGTGGGTCCCACCTATTTTAATTAAATGGGACTCTAGAATGGGTTGTAGGCCGGACAAAATTGGGTGTCAACAGAAGGTTGATATATGAGATTGAGGATCAACGTTAGAGGCTTTAAAGAGGTATCACGATATCCTAATGCTATATAACCCACCACTCAACGCACAACCAAGCATGTGAGTAACATTGATGCGCCATCGAAATAAGGTACTTTTAATACTTGAAACATATAATTTTTTGTGTTCTCTAAGCGGTGTTAGTAGATTTGATATGTTTCTATGTTGATTGTGCAGGATTGCAGAATTAGGGAGTTTTTGTGATGATTTGCACATGTTACAACTTTTTGGTAATGTACGAGACCATCTATGATTTGTGTTTTGGTCCACGAGCTGTAGGTGAGGTTCGTAGTCTTGAACCAGTGAGGGCTAATTTTGCTGAAGTTGAAACTATGAAATAACAGCATGGGTCATAGTTTCTTTCATGACCCATGGATTAGTTCGTGAAAGGAAGGCCCAGAGATTTACATAATTGCTGAAAGTTAACAGGATGAAGGCACCTACGGTCCATAAGTCAATTGATGGTCCATGAAAAGTAGTTCGTGCATGACAAAAAGATTTTGAAGACACATATTACGAGACCCTTCTATGATCAAAAACAAAATCACGGTCTGTAACTCAACTCGTGAAAGGCCCTGAATCTAATTTTCCTAATTAGTTTAGGATGCGATTTTCTTTTATTATAATAAAATTTTTAGGTACTCTTAGGCGTAGAGAACTACAGACTTCTCAGTATTACTTTATTTTAGCTTGATTTTGGAGATTTGGAGGAGATTACTTTTGTAATCATATTTGAAGTTTGATATTGTGATTTATATGAAGATTTTGAATTTTTTATTCTTCAATTCTTCATTGCAAGTGTTTATTTATGCAAATTCATATTATGATTTATGCATCTACAATGAACATGAGTAGCTAATCCACAACTAAGGTTGTAGGAACCATGAAAAACTAACAAAGTAAAATCAAATAATTTTTAATCCTTGGAAAGTATGCATACATGTATTATTTATCTCTTCGTTTTAAGTACTTTTTAACGATGGCCAGCATTAGAAGTCACTTTATTCTTACTCACCATCCAAGGGGGTAATGAATGGGAAAAGTGGTAAAATAACAGGATTTGACGTGAGCACACTCGTCTAATCAACCTAAACGTCCCAAGGGATGGCCATACTGGAAATGTAAGGGTTAGTAATGCAACACTCGTAGAAGGCCCAAGTTGTTTGGTGAAATTTTCCTAGTTGCCAGCCCAAGGAATTAGGTGAACATAACTTATCAATTCTACATGCTACACACTAGAAATGGTTACAATTATTAGGTTGTACTGCGTTAGGAATTCATAGGGAACACAATACCCTAGTTACTTCTCTCACTAAATTAGTAATACATGTATTGACAATTGATCTTAGTATGGTTTAAATTATTGTTTTTTTTCCATCAAACCCCACCCTTTTTCAAAAGTAAGTTGATTAATTCATCTAAATTGCTTTAATTATTCCAAATCTAGACTATCTTCCTCGTGGGATTGACCCTAACCATCTTTAGATTCTATTGTTGAACAATGACCACTTATATCTTAATTAGGAGGTGTAATTTAGACGTGATCAAATTTTGGCACTATTGCCGGGGAATACGACTTTTAGATTTGTTTTTAAGTGACCAGAGACTTAATCCTTATTTTCTATTTTATGTATTTTTGTTGTTTTTGTTTCTTTCAGCATACAAGTGTAGTATATGACCAATTCCCATAGTCGACGTATTCCCTTGACTTCATTTGATTTAGAGATTCAGAGAAAATTGCGAAGACTGAATAAGGATAATATTAATAATGTTGTAAATGATGCACTTAATTTGAATAATCAAAACCTACCACCACCACTAGTGGTTGAAAATCAACTACCACAAGGTCAACAAGTGGCAGGAAATGGATGGAATCCTTACAGTCTCAAGCCTATGACAGTGTATATCACAGAAGCAATCATGTTACATCCTCTATCGAAAGATACTAAGTTTTTCATATCCAGTGGGTTACTATAGATGTTGCAGTATATAGGGTTGTTCTCGGGCCTTCCATTAGAGGATCTAACCATCTACATAATATTGTATTCATCTCTAAGAGCATGATGGGAAATCATAATTTGTTCATGGATGCTATTATGCTTCATGTCTTTCTATTATCTCTCATAGGTGAAGTAATAGTATGGTATCTGAGCTCCTTCAGAGCTCTATCACTACATGGGTGGAAATGCAGAAAGCTTTTCTGGAGAGGTATTTTCCCAAATTGAAGAAGCTAAAGGTTAAGGATTAGATGAATAACTTTGAGCAATTTCCTGGTGATTCCATAAGCACTACATGGGAGCGGTTTACTGAGTTCTTGAGAAGTGTTCCAAACCATAAAATTATTGATGATTCCTTAGTAGAAATCTCCTAAAGCAGTGGCTCAAACCATATGTGAGGCCCTGTGTTTCTCATCTTCCATATATATATATATATATATATATATATACGGTGGCATATCATATAAGACATATATGATTTTGGATAGAACCTAAGGATAGTAAGGCAACCAATAAGTGGTAATGTCAAGGACCTAAAGTTTTAAGGCAAAGGAATACCCTAAATACACATTCAGGATTAAAGAAATGGCCGATCAAGTGGCACCTCGCCCTTTTCGGAAGGTTTAAATTAGGTTTCAATTTTTGAATGAGAATAAAACTGTATAATTTTCTAACAATGGATTTTAAAGGTTATCTTACTAGCACAAAGGTGTTACATTAAGTAATGGAATCAAGAAAGTTGCAAGATAAAAGTTGGCCAAACTTATTGTAAGTTTCTTTAAGAAATTCTTCTTAAATTTGGGTCAAATGTATCAGGCCATACCTTCAAAAATGTAAGGAGATAAAAGGTCCACAACCTATCAAGTTAAAGATCTATGAGTCTAGTTTGCAATACACAAAACCACGTATCAAACCAAACTCAGTATAAAAATTTATGACAATTTTGTTTTGACTGCCCAGGCAGGAAATGATGTCATGGGTCGGGTCGGGTCAACCCACCTAGCTGTCGGCTAATTTGAGCTTTTTAAAGTTCGAATGAGTTCCATTTTGTGCCAAACAACTTATAAACTGAAGATAAAGTTACCTCAAGGTATTAATGTGATTTGGGTAAGTTTTTCATGTTTTACAGTTAAAATTCATCCCTGTGCCTAGAAATGTGTGCCTTATGTTTTACAATTATTTTTCCATCCTATTAGCTGTGTTTGGGATTGTTTTTGGGCTGTAAAAAAAATAGTGTTCTTATTGGTTATTCTTGGTTTGCAGCTGGTGTGTTCAAGTAATAATCTTGGGGCTCTTTTACGGTCATTTTTATGAAGTTTTACCGATGTTTCCTTTCATAAATACTATTTGGTGAATTTGGTAGTTAATGCTAAATTCTGGACTATTTATAGGTGTCTTTAAGCTACATATATATAGTTGTTGTGAATCTTAAGACGTAAGGAACAATTCTCGTGAAGAAACCTTGGGCAATAGGAAGTCCATTGGAAAGGTATGTTAACACTAAGCTCTATCCTTTTAGCACGAAATTCGAGAAGTTTCCCAAAATGACAAATGAGATATCTTACTATTCTGTTGCTAGAAAGACCTTCTGTGAAAGGCATTAGGATTGTAGCTGAGTTATTTTCATGATGGTATTAGGTTGAAATTCCATTCGTTCACTTAAAACTGGACATTCAATATCTACATTTTGACAGTTTTCCTAGCTACCTATCCATATGTTCGAGGCATATAGTGTCATTAAAATAAATGTAGATTACAAAAGGGAATATAGTATTCATAATCAGTCCTTCTTCCATACGAAGAATATAATTGAAGCACTTAACAAGTAATGCATTCATTTCCAGTAATCTCTAGAGTAATGCTCCTATTTAAACTACTAATGCACTTAATTCTGTTTAAATACTTTCTTTTATTAATTAATTGACATGGGACCAAGTATAATCATTATATAAAGCACCTATATGAACATTTTCTGGGTTAAAGCCTCATTCTAAATATTGAGTTAAGTTGTCAAACTTATTCAAAAGACATGCAAGATCCCATGAGTCATGTGTATATGCTACGACAATGATTATGACGTTATGAAGATAAGTGTACCAATGAGCCAAGATTGACTAAATTTATGCTATGGCCTACTGTGTGCATTCAATATACATATTACACATGACACGATTCGTGGCATTACACGATTTTAAAAATCGTGTAATTGGTTTTGGTCCTCAAAAGATTCAAAAAGGTTATTGGATGGACAATTACAGACATCATTTGCATCTCACCTAGCATTTGTACTCACAATATTTAACCGATCAAAGATTATAAGTCAAGCATTAAGCACCAGAGACGTCTCAACACACCAATGTAGGAGGTTGTGGATAAAGAGATAATTAGGTGGTTGGATGCAGGTATGATATATCCAATAGCTGATAGTGAATGGATGAGCCAGTCCATTGTGTTCCCAAGAAGGGAGGTATCATTGTGGTTCCTAATGTTAGCAATGAGTTGATTCCCATGAGACCAGTCATAGGCTTGAGGGTTTGCCTGGACCATAATAAACTCAATGTGTCTACAAAAGAGGATCACTTCCTTATGCCATTCATGGACCAGATGCTAGATTGCTTGGCGGGTAAAGGCTAGTACTATTTTTAATGGTTATTTAGGTTACAATTAGATTTCCATTGCTCCAGAGGACCAAGAGTAGATTACCTTTACATGTGATAACATCTTTGCATTCAAGAGGATGTCATTTAGAATATTTAGTGCTTTAACTGTATTCTAGAGATGCATGATGTCTATCTTCTCTGACATGATGGAGGATACAATTGAGTTGTTTATAGGTGATTGCAGCATGGTTGGAGATTCATTCAAAGATTGCTTGAGATATTTACATGACGTGCTGAAGAGATACGAAGAGTGTCACTTTGTGTTGAATTGGGAAATGTGTCACCTCATGGTAAAGTAAGTTATCATGTTGGGGCAAAGGATTTCCATTATAGGCATAGAGGTTGATAGAGCTAAGGTTGAGATCATTAAGAAGCTTCCTTCGCCTATCTCTGTTAAAGGTGTGAAAAGTTTCTTGGGACATGTAGGATTCTATAGATGGTTCCTAAAGAACTTCTCAAAGATAGCACATTCCTTGTGTAAAATACTTGGGAAGGATGCTAAGTTCATTTTTGATGATGCATATCTGAAGGCATTCGAAGGGTTGAAGCAGAGATTGATATCTATACCTATCATAGTTGCTTCAGATTGGACTCAACCCTTTGGGATTATGTGTAATGCAAGTAGGGTTGCACTTGGTTTGGTGTTGGGAAAGTGCAGAGAGAAGATACTTCATCCTATTTACTATGCCAGCAATGTAGCATAGAAAAACTACAGTCACTGAGCATGGGTTACTTGCAATAGTCTTTGCGTTAATGAAGTTTTGATCATATCTTTTAGGAACCAAAGTCATTGTACATACTGATCATTTGACATTTTGGTACCTAATTGCTAAGAAAGATTCTAAAACAAAGTTGATTTGATAGGTTCTTCTTCTCCAAAAGTTTGATATTGAGATAATTGACAAGAAGGGAACAAATAATCTGGTTGCTGACTACCTTTCCAGACTTGATGATGAGGCTATGGCAAAGTTCAACGATGGAGTGGATATTGATGACTTATTTCCTGATGATAGAGTATTGGTGGCATTACACGATTTTCCACCATGGTCTATGAATTATGCAAACTTTCTTAGTCAGTGGTGTTGTGCCACTGGATTTAACTTCTCACCAATGTCGTAATATTATGTCTGAAGTGAAGAAGTTTTTCTAGGATGAAATGTACTTGTTTCTTGTCTGTGCTAATAGCATTATTCGTCACTTGTTCTTGAGTCAGAGATGATGAGTATTTTGGTGGCTTGTTATTCATCATTGGTCTGTAGGCATCATAGTGGAGTTCAGACAACACATAAGATCTTGCAGTGTGGCTATTATTGGCCAACCGTTCACCTAGATGTCCATGATTATTCCAAAGCTTGTGAAAAGTGCCAGAGAGAAGGTGGAGTTTCTCCAAAGCATGAGCTCTCACTTAACCCTATTATGGTGATTGAGTTTTGCGATGTTTGGGGTACAAAATTTATGGGACCATTCGATAGTTCATATGAGAACAAGCACATTCTAGTTGCTATGGACTACATCTCAAAATCATGGAAATGGTTTCTCTTCCTAAAAATGAAGGTAAAAGTGTCACAACATTCCTCAAAAGAAATATCTTCTCACGATTTAGCACTCCTCAGGCGATCATCAGCGATAGAGGTTCCCACTTTTACAATAGGTTGTTTAAGGCTCTTCTAGAGTAGTATGAAGTTAAGCATCGTGTGGCAATGCCTTACCATCTATAGACAAGTAGGCAAGTTGAGGTGTCTAATAGGGAGATTAAACAGATCATATCAAAGATAGTGAATGCAAACCATGCAGATTGGTCGCGAAGTCTAGATGATGTAGTATGGGCATACAGGACTGCATTGAAAACTCTCATAGGTATGTCTCCCAATCAACTTATTTTTAGTAAAGCTTGTCACTTGCATATCTTAAGCACAAGCGATGTGGGAACCCAAAAGGCTAAATCTAGATTACGATGATGCAGTAAATTCAAGGTTGAGCCAACTTAACGAACTTGATGATTTTCAATTGAAGGCATATGAGAGATCAGTATTTTACAAGCAAAGGATGAAGCTATGTCCTAACTATCATATTAAACATCGTCACTTTGCATGAGGAGACTTGGTTTTATTGTTTAATTCAAGGCTGAGGTTGTTTCTTGGAAAAAGCCAAGTATAAATAGTTGGGTCCGTACAGGTCGCATGTTTTCAACCATGAGGCTGTTTAGTTGGAATAAAAAGATGGCATGAGGTTCAAAGTCCATGGCCAAAGAATCAAATCATATTTTGGCAATGGAGATGAAGTCAAGACAGTGGAAGTATGGACACTTGGAGAAGTACGAGTAACCAAGTAGTCTAAGTCATGCCGTGACAATAAATCAGTCACTACTTGGGAGGCAATCCAAGATACTAGTTATAATTTTTATGTATTTATATTATATTTTGTTTTTGGACCAATAGGTTGTTTATATTTTTATGTTCTGGTAGCAATTTGAGACACATAGACTGGAAAGTACAGGGTAATAATTTATTTTGCTGAGAATATGTAGGAACATGGTAAAGGCAGCAAACCAGTACCAAAAGTAAGAAAATTAGGTTTTACGTGTTAGTGTATAAACCGTAGTTTAAACTAAGGCTCGTGGATCTAATGTATAACCATTTCCAACAAGCAGGACATTGTGCACTTCAAATCCATGAGCCAACTTTATAGGTCGTAGAAAAAAGTACAAGCCGTGAATGGGGCTCGTGGATTCCAGGTAAGTGTTTTAGAATTTTTCTATGTGTTGGGGCCATCTATGAATACAACCTAAGAGCTATAGAGCATTTCATGACTCGTGGTTGTATTCATAAAAGACAAGCTTTCAAAAGTGAGCTTTTGAAACCGTGAAACCAAGAATCACAGCCCATAGAACCTTCCACGGCCCATAATTGGGGTTTTGTGGAATCAAAATCCCACTTTACCTGACCCAATTAAAAGGATTAAAAGAGGGATAAAAGAAAATTACCCCTTATTTTCTTAAAAAATTTAGAAAAATCCTAAACCCTACCCTTTCTTCCTTCCCTCCGATAACCTTAGACCACTTGTTCATTTTTTCTGGCGAAATTTTGGCCACTCCTTCAATGTTCTAAAAAGATTAGGTCTTTATCCACTTTGGCTTTTCATCATTTTCTTGGATATCATCTTGGCATTCTGGTATGTATCTCTCTTGAAACATCCAAATTTTTGAGTTTTGGCTTATGAATTTAGGGAAGTGGGATTAATTGATTTTCTTTCCCAAAGGATAATGAAACTTGGATTTTGTTTAAATTGGCTGACTATTACTATTTCATTGAAACTATTGGCATCGAAGTTATGTTAAATGAGTGTACCATGCCTATTTGATAAGAGTTCTTGTGCATAGCATTGCTAATAGAGAATTATGTTGAAGTATCTTGTTGAATTGCTGATGAAGTTTGCATAATTGTTTTGGGCAAAGGTACTATGTTGAGTTGCGGTGATGGAAAATGGATTACTAGAAGTATATAGATTATGTAATACTGTGTATCCTTGTGTTTTACTCTGATTGGTCATTGAAGGGTATTATTTATGATTAGGACTGAATTGGGGAATGTGGGGTAGATGCATAATTTAATATAAATTAGGTTTGGATTGAAATATTTTAGGACATGTTTTAGTTATGTTGGACTGTGTTTGACTTGTCATTGGACTTCAACTTGGTCGGATTATATATACCCTATTCATGTGCATTAGTCTATGTACTGTTGTGGTTGTTTACATTCTTCATTGGCTGGGCCATTAGCTGAATTTTACCATTGTAAATGATGTATTGAAAACGAATGTGGAATTAGGAGGTTAAGTTGTTGTATGTTCAAACTTATGAGGATCTTATACGACCCATGGCTTCATTCACGGGCCATAATTGCCCTTTGTAAATAGGGATCAGTAGCTTGGAAATCCCAAAGTTAATAGGGTAAACCTATTTACAAGTTGTAGTTTTAACTATGGCTTGAAAACAATGTTGGTAGTTTTCAATACCTGCAAAGTATTTGTCCAACTCTGCAACCACAACCTAGTCTACAACTCGAGGTTTAATCTACAGGTCTTGACTGAGTTTGTAGTTGCATTTCCAGTAGCTTAATTTTTATTATCCCATTTCTACAAAGGCATTCTATGGGCCATAATTCACTCTATGGCTCGTCGATGAGCCTTCATAGTTTCTTCTGTGACAAATTTTAGTTAAGTTTTTGGTTTTTCTTTTCGCACTACTATGGACTCTTGTATGCTTGTTTGGTTGTGTTTGAAAATATCATAGGTGCTCAACTAACACATGATGAGATTCACGCTCTAGTCTCCATGATGAGCCAATGGAGTCAAAAGCCAATGGTTCAGTACAGGAGCTGAATGTTGGTCCAGATAAGGGCACTGAGCCTTGATGCACTACGGTGGTATCCAGATGCATAGTACCAGCCCAGCCACCGGCCATTACACCACAGCCTCCCCAGACTGAGGAGGGAAGCTCCGATAGGAGAAGTATGATACAGATAACAAACTCCGTGGAAGAGTACTGGTTAGTCTCCCTCAATAGAGATGGCTCAGGTTCAGATGATGTGTTGGGCTCGGAGTCCGATGATTCGGGCAAGTCCATCTCAGTACCCATTCATGTAGCCGAACAGTCAAGACGTTGGTGTGTCAAGGACATGCTACGCTATCTATAGAGAGGAATTCCAGTAGGATGACGGAGGCCAGCATACCTAGACCATATTTGAAGAGCCTCGTATAGTGACAACCAATTTTGGTGGACATCAAATCCTCCTTTGAAATGATCAGCCGATATAACTTGGATTGGCTAACAGCACTATCATGGAAGTATTCCCTAATGTTAGTTCATGAGTTCTACCCTTCCCATGTTGCTACAGTTATTGAGGCTACATCGAAGGTGAAGCATATTTCTCAGCCTAGATTGACCTAAATATTGGTGCGAGGTGTTCCTGTTGATTTATTAGAGGCCATCATCCGTAGATTCTTACTATAGCACCCACGACTACAACATAGTTTGATTACAGATAGTGGTAGGCATGGGATCATGCATTCAACTGATGTCGCCCAAGATACACCTCCTTTTTAGAGGATAAGGTGGTCGTTGTCAATAAATAGAACCTAATAAAGTTTAGGATGTAAGCCACAGGGAATACCTAGACTCGAGAGAATTCACTAATTGCAATTTGAATAGTTAACCAACTTACTTCCCCAAAGAGGGAGAGGGGTTTGCAATAATCAATGGAAAAATAAAACTAAACTAACTACTACAAGAAAGAAGTCAATATGGAGAGAATTATGGTATTATGTAACATATGACTCCCCAACTCAGTATCACCGAATAACCTAATTCTTTTCCAATGTATAACATGTAGGACAGTAAGTTATGTTCGCCAAGCCCTTTGGTCAAAGGTGAGAGGTGAATCTCACTATGCGATTTGGCCCATCTCCATAGTGTGTATTACTAACCCTTACCTATTAGTCCCAGTAGAACCTCCCCTTGAGCCAATTTGTGAGATTAAATGAGAACACATCAATCGAATCCTGTTAATTAATCTCTTTTCCTATTCATTTCTACCTTGGTCCAGGCAGTAACACTAGATGGGTTCTAATGTTGGCCACTACTAGAAAACATGCAAAACGAAGAGAATTAACTAATACATGCATATACACCTTCCAATAATTATGAATTATCCAGTTTTACTTTGTTAGTTCTTCATAGTTCCCATAACCTTAGTTGTGGATTTAGCTACTCATGCTATCTGTAGATGCAAGAATTATGAGTTGAGAAAACATAAATAAACACCTAAACAATAGAATTTATAACAAGCAAATCCAACTTCAATAAGAATCACAAGCTTAAAAATGAAATTCAAACACAAGTGTTCTCAAAGACTCTCCAATATGATATTAGAATTTCTCTCTCTAATTATTGAGTTCTCTGAGTACTAGGCGAAATTTTTTTTGAATAATAACCTAAAAAGACCTATTTATAATAAATAAAATACAAGTCCTAAACTAAATAAGAGAACTAGTCGGCACACCATACGAAAGTTGTTTTCGGGCCATATTGCCTTTTACGGCCCATAATCGGGGTCTCATACTCAATAACTGAAAATTTGGACATCAACTCTACAACACCCCTCTACAACTCGAAAAGTGATTTACGACCCGTAAGGGGGTTTGTTTGATGAAACTTCAAAAAGTCTAAGTCTCTGATCCTTAGGGCATGAACCATGTTCTGCGACTCGTAAAACCTTCTACGACTCATCTGCATGTTCGTAGAATCAACTTTAGAAAATAACCCCTCACTGGAATCATTTACGAAACCACCCTACGGCCCGCAGAATGATCTACGACCCATAAAGGGTCTCTTATAATGGCAAAAATCAACAACTTCTGTAATTTTCTCCAAAATCAAGGCCAACTTATACTCCTACAAATATAAAAACAAAAAACACATAAAACCAACTAACATCACATTGAGAACACACAAAATTCCAAGTTTTAGGCATCAAAAGTGATGTATTTTGGAAGCATATCAACACCCTCAATTTAAAATTGTTGTTTGTCCTCAAGAGATGGACTCAATCTATATGGATTACATTAACACATAGACCTCAACCCAATGGAATACATCACATAAATATCAAACTCAGACACCCACACCAACTTTTCAAAACAGGATCAGATAGTTATCTATCAAACTAATACAAACTAGTACATGTGACAACACAACTATAACAAGCAAGATAGTGTGAACAATCCACAATCAATGAACCATTCTAGTGCTAACAATGCAATGGAAGTGCCCTCACAGAAAGAAGCCCCATATTTGACACTCAATGATGTTCTCATGTTTAACCTCGGGACTATGCAAAATCATGCACTCTTGCAAAAGATATTTCATGTGTCATGTCTAATACCATAGGCTTGCCCCTATACTCATGACTCATACCTTCAACTAACTGGACTAGGATCACTTTAGGATTTTCTAGGCTTGTAACGTAGAGTTAGGAGGCTTTGGTATGATATTATGGGAACATAGTGACTAAAGAGCCTCCTTAACACTACATTTTTCTACACTTTTGCCCTACCATATGTTGTTATTTTCACCTTATGCTCCTTTTTTCCTATTTTAAGCTTTTTTGGGTGCTTCTTTTCATTTTTCAGCTTTCTGCCTTGTTGTTTCACTTATTTTGCTTTTTATCTCACACTAAGACATCACTTATTTTTCTTACACCCAGTATATGATTTTTCCCTTTTCCCCTCTATATCACTAATTTACCCCCACATTTTTGTGTTTTACCCTTACACCTCCACCCTCAACTTTGACTTTTGGCTTGTGTTAAGGTGTATAATATCCATCCTCAAAAATCAGTGTCACTTTGGTAGCTACCATCAACTTAGGATTTTTACCTTAGTCAAGGTGCACAATGTTCAAAGAAGGACTAGGGCCAATTTCAGGATTTTACAACTAACAAGGCTAGGTTAATCAAGGGTTTTCAAAGAATAAGTACATATTAGGATCAAACATTAGGAACAAGAGATTATATCATCATTTTGGTTGGTCATTTTAGGCTAAGTGGACTATTAAGAACAATGGAATAAGAACCTTTCCTAATCTAATTAATCTACAATCCAACTTAGAGTAACAAGGTAATTTCTGAATTAGTCAAAATACATGAATCTAGCAAATTATGCTCACACTCACATGAAACTCCATACATTCTTAGCAAAGACTCTAAGATCATGCTTTTTATCTCAATGTATCCTCACTTGTTAGAATAAACAATCACACACTTAAACATGCATGGTTTCTATCTAACTACTAATCAAAATTTTTGGTGGGTGTCATTTTTCAAACAGAACACAAAAACATGCTATATACCACAAGTATTGGTACTCTATGCTGCAAATACTATTGAAACATCCTAAATATGCCAGTTTAATAGAAAGTAAATATCCATAGGCAAAATGAACACAGGCATGAAAACCCCGAGATTCAAAATTGGGGTAGTTATGGATCCAAGCTACTCAGACTTCACTGAGACCCATAACTACCCTCACCCCATCAGAAAAGATGTGCATCATCCTGAATGCACAAAATCAAAGCAAAATAAGACATAGAGGGGTCAAAAACATACCTGGGTGCCTAAGTGCCAAGGTGAGGCTAAGTCTGGCTACCCTCCTAGTGTGAAGTGGTCTGCTTAGCAATAGTACTCTATCCGGAAGGGCCAACACTCCTCACCTACTCTAACTCTCTAGCTCGTCATATCTCCTCCTCCTATCTCGATCTCCTCAAGACAAGCTCGAGCTCCTCCTCCTCTATTATCCCCGCTTGAAACCATACAACATCAGGAACATTGTCTAGACGGGGTCTCTTCCCGTGGGGAAGCTGAATGGGCTCATCAGGAGCAAATAAATCAATCACCGATACCAGAGGTATAGTCACTGGTAGTGCAACCAGTGCCGCAAGTGTTGTTGTCATGCCTGCTCGGAGTTGCTGGATCTTTATGAAAAATCTCAAGGTCAGACCTCACTCAATCTCCATTGTACCCTCTCCTCGAAGGCGTCAATGCAGACATCCATGGTAGATATATGATCCTGAATGGAAGCGGCCACGAATGCCTGCATTTGACCCTCCGAATCTTAAATAGCCTAGTGGACCCATGGCCTTATCTGATCAACAAGCTGAGTTAATCATGACTCAGCATGTGATAACCTCTACGGCAACGCCTGTATAGATGCGATGGACACATAGACCATGCCTGAGGTAGTAGCTTGTGAAGTTGTGGCCTCTGGAGTAGGAATAGAAGTAGGGGCCCCCCTCTCCTCATCTGCCTCGGTTGCAAGGGCGTCTCCTCAGTAGTAGTAACCATGATAGTGGTAGTCTATGAACCCTCAGGCGGTGATGTTGGGACAAACATCTCAAGCATATGTGGAGGCTGTGCACACCGGGGTGCCACCGAGTTCTCTTTAGCCTTGATCAGGCTAGGATCCAATGTTTGCTGGGCCTCAATCAACTAGTCCAGTGGTTTAATATCTCCACCCTTGACTCTAGATAGAGCCTATATATCAAGCACATGAATGGGATTGAGGTGGACCTCTTTCGTGCGGCCTCATGAATCTACTCAACAATGAGGTGAGCCCAGTCAATATCATAGCCAACCAAGATGCTGGCAACCAAAACTGCATGCTCCAGCATCAGTGTATTATCAGTAAGTATACGTGAATGGATAAAATGCCTACCAAAATGTGGTGGGGAAACTAAGCAAAGCCTTAACAATAGTCTCTGAGTGAG
>JAOTQR010093086.1:0-10123 GCA_025774065.1 Solanum ossicruentum | reverse complement strand
TTAGGCGAAAACACTTCTAAAAAATAACCTAAAAAAAACTATTTCTAATAAGTAAAATATAAGTCCTAAACTAAATAGGAGAACTGGTCGGCAAGCCATACGAAAGTTGTTTACGGGTTGTATTGCATTCCACAGCCCATAATCGGGGTCTCGTACTCAACAGCTGGAAATATGGGCTTCAACTCTATGACTCGTAAAGTCATTTATGACCTATAAAGGGGGTTTCATCTGATAAAACTTCAGAAAGTCCAAGTCTCTAATCCTCAGGACACGAATCATCTTCTATGACTCATCAAACCTTCTATGGCTCGTCTGCATGTTCGTAGAATTAACTTCAAAAAATATCCCCTTACTGGAATTATTCATGAGACCACCCTACAGCCCATAGAATGATCTATGGCTCGTAATGGATGTCGTATAATAGCAAAAATCAGTAACTTCTGTAATATTTTCTAAAATCAAGGTCAACCTATACTCCTACAAATATAAACACAAAAACACATTAAACAACATAACATCGCATTGAGAACACACAAAATTCCATGTTTTAAGCATGAAAAGTGTTATATTTTAAAAGCACATCACCAGCCACATTCCTGAGAGAGGCACAAATGCTGACTAGGTGTCCGGCCCTACGCCTATTGTAAAGGCCTCACTCAATTTTTCTGGTAAATTCTGGTGGTTGGTGGTTCATACTCGGATCTGGCCAACACAGACAAATAATACTCTTATGCTAGATTGTGTAATACTTGTTTCTAGCATCACAGCAAGCTATGATATTGACTTTGCTCTTTGCATCGTAGATGAGATACACAGGCGAGCTTTGAGGATGTAGAGATCTATTAATTCTTGTGTTTGGTTCACCGACTATCTATAAAGGCAAGGACAAAGATCATCCCCAATGTTGACGCTATGATAGATGTTTAAAACCCAGGATGCTAGCCTGATAAAGGCCAATGAGAACCCAGCTACACTGAGGTGAGCACCATACTCCACAGTCAAGTTACCGAGATATTCGTCGAGTCCCCACATCTTGAGGCCTCCATCACTACTGCTGCTATTGATGAGTCCGAAAAGCCCTTATAAACTAATGTTAAGATGGATATGGGACCCACTTATACTTCTTTCACTGTACCAGAGGTTGTTCCTTCATGTCCTTAGACCACGAGTATAGTTTATCTTTCTGCGGAGTCTATTCATGCCCTGGTATAGCACCAGGCTCACACTGAATCCCAGTTGACACAGTTACTACAGAGGATCAGACCTTAGGTTTGCAAGGCTATCTCTGAGTCCAAGGAGCGCATTTAGGAGTGCTATAGGACCACACTTGAACAGAGATTATCATATCTTCATAGATGTATAGATGCATTTGAGAGGGGTACAGAGGATCGCCTCAGTTTGACTCAGACTCCAGATATGACTATCATCTGAATAGAGATCCAACAGCTCCATGAGGAGATGGGGGAAATAGTCATAGCACTCCTATCGATTACTATCTTGGATATTACCACACCAGTGCTAAATCTATTTCCAGATAAGCCCACAGCTCACGTCTCTAGTAAGAGGTGACATACGAGAGATGATGATCCTGATGCTGCCTAGCAACATGCTAAGAGGCTAGAGAGAAATAGTTAGAGGTTGCAAGATAGGCCTCTATAAGAGAATGAGGTGATATGGCATACACGATAGCAACAGATAGCATTATGTGCTGGACCATCAAGATAGTCCACTGCGATAGAGGAGATCGCCCGAGATATTGAGGGTGGTGATTCATAGACTGAGACTGGCGCATAGGTGCCCAGGTATGTTCTTTTTGACCCATACATTAGTGTTTGGTTTATTTTGATGCATTAAGGATAATGTAAGGATTTTTCAATGGGTTGTTGGTAGTTATAGGCTTCAACAAAGACTGAGTAACCAAGGCCTATATCTACTCCAATTTTTGAGTCTACGAGGTTTTTTACCTGTGATCTTTCCCTAGACATTTACTTTCTGTTGAATCAGCACATTTAGGATTATAAGTAGTATTGGTAGAATATTATGGTGAAATTTGTTGCATATATTAGTTTATGCTAAAAAATGATACCCCTCTGTTTCTGAAATTGATGATGTGCTAAAAAGGTAGTTTTGATAACAACCATATGGATCAGTAGTTGATAGTGTTTGTTCTGATAAGATAAGCCTAAATTATGATAGCATGATTTGAGAGTATACATTGAAAGTGGATTCAATGCCAAGTGTGTGCGTGCTTTATTCTGTAGTTCTTATACTGTGTTTCAATCTAGAACTTGCTGTGTAACTCTGATTGGGACTGTAGGCTAGTTGGTTAGGGAAGGATCATAGGTCATTGTTTATATTAGTCCACTTAGCCTAAAAAGATCAACCAAATGCAGTATGTATCCCTTGATCTTAATGTTTGAGCTGTGTATGTACCTTTTTCTTTAAAAATACTTAAGTCACCAAAACTTTTTGTCTGTGTAAATCTTGAATTAGGCCCTGGTCCCTCCTTGAATATTGTGCATCTCAACTCATGCTAAAAGACTAAGTTGAGAGTGACTACCAAAAGTGGTCCTGGTTCATAAGTTGGATATCATGCACCTCAACTCAGGCCAAAAGCCTATACTGAGGGTGGCTACTGCAAAGAAATCACAACAAGATGGGAAGGGAAGTATATTAGTAATAGGAAAAAGGAAATATATAAAATAGGTGTGAGAAAAATATATAAATGCAAAAATATGAGTTGGAAAAGAAAAAAATGGAGAAAAATAAAAGGCAATGAGCTGAAAAGTAGAATAAGTGCACCCGAAAGTATTTGAAATGGGAAAATGAGAATAATGAGTCAAAATGTCAATGTTGGTATGGCAAAGTGTAAAATAGAGCAGTGCATGGGAAATCTATATTTCTAAAATATCATACCAAAGCCCCCCGAGTCTAAGTAACAAGCTAAGAAAGTCCTATAGTGATCCTAGTTCAACCAGTCAAATGTCATGGTCACAAATATAGGGGCAAGACTATGGTATTATACATAGTGTTTGAATATCAATTGTGAGTGTGAAAGCATTTGTCAGTCCCTAGCATTGAATAGAAATACATCAGTTTGAGTGAAAACGGGACTTCTTTTTGTGAGGTCAATTGAATTACATTGATAATTGTGGACTAACTCGATGATTGTTGCTTATTTACATTGCCTTGCCTATCAAAGTTGCTTTGTTATGCATTGATCTACTTGAGTTTGTTTGATGATTGTGTTGTATATGCACTGATAGTTTCAAAGGGTATCTAGGATTAACTGAGATATGATATATGCTATGATAATGAGGCCTATGTGTTTGTTGTACTGCTTATGTTAGATCAAGTCCGTTGCTTGAGGACAAGCAACTATTTTAAGTTGAGAGTGTTGATATACCGCCAAAATACAACACTTTTGATACTTTACACATAGAATGTTGTGCGTTCTCTAAGCAATATTAGTAGATTTTATGTGTTTTTATGTTGATTTTGCAGGATTATAGGATTTGAAGGGTTTTTTTTGATGATATGCACAAATTGCAGCGTTTTGGTGATGCATGAGACCATCTCCAGTCCGTAGTTTTATCCATGAGTCGTAGGTGGGGTTCGTAGTCCTAAACTAGTGAGTTCCAATTTTACTGAAGTTGAGTGTATGAAATAATAAGATGGGTGGTTTATTTCACGACCCGTAGATCAGTTCATGAAAATAAGGCCCAGAGATTTTATAGTTACTCAAAGTTAACAAGACGAAGGCACCTGTAGTCCATAAGTTAATTGATAGTCCATGAAAAGAAGTTCGTACATGGCAGGCAAATTTTGAAGACACAGATTATGAGAACTTTTCACAAGTTGTAAACACAATCACAGCGCGTAACTCTGCTCGTGGAAGGCCCCAAGTCTAGTTTTCTTAATTAGTTTAGGAGTTGGTTTTCTTTTAATATAAAAAGGGTCTTTAGGTATTTTTAGACATACAGAACTACAGACTTCATAATATTACTTTATTGTACCACCCTCAAGTGCTCCATGTGTTCTTTCTCACTTCGAGAGCATATCAGAATGTCATCAATCAACACCACTACGAAAATGTTAAGATAGGGCTTGTGCACCCTATTTATAAGGTCCATGAATATAGTCAATCCATTAGTGAGATTGAACGACATCACTACAAACTCGAGGTGACCATACCTAGTCTAACATGCTGTTTTAGGAATGTCACTTTCCCTCACCCTCAATTAGTGATACCTGGATCACAAGTCAACCTTGGAGAAGTGTATAGCCCCTTGCAATTGATCATACAAGTAATCTATCCTCGAGCGTGGATACTTGTTCTTGATAGTGACTACTTTATGCAAAATAGAGATAGGATAATTTCTATAGACTCCTAAGGCAACAATGGACTCTCCTACGGGGTTATGTAGTTTATAGGGCTCATGAAGAACTTTACGATATGCATGAAAATTATTAGCATGAAATGGAGTCACAAATGACAAATTATATCAATGGTCTAATAAGGCATATACATCAAAATTGAAAACTCTCAACATACCGGTGATAACATTACAAAGTCTCTTCAACCTCTTGACAACCATGAAGAAAATAAAAAAAGTTGTTCCTTCGGGCTCCTTGAACTTGCCCGCCTTGGCCTTGAGGCCTTGTAGCGCCACTTCTACAATCCTTGGCATGATGTCTCGGCTTCCAGTAATTAAAACAAGCATTTGATCCAGCCAAGCACTCTCCTTTGTGGAGCCTTCTGCAATTGGGGAAATTCGATGTTTGAGGCTTAGAAGCTACCCCCTTGTCTTTAGTGGTCCGGGGAGAAGGAGTGACAATAGACACATCTCCACCTTGCTTTTGGCCACTTTGGAACTTGTGACCTCCACTCTTTGGTCAGAATAGACCCCACCATCTACTCGAGCCCTTTTGGACCTATCACGATCCAAGCCGAGGGCCTGGACGTGACATGGCGAATGGGGAACCCGAAGGGACCCTAATCATGCCTCTTCCTTGTCATAACACATCCTTGGTCGTGGAAGCATACAATAGACATATATATTAAAACAAGGGCAATGGGGCTAAGGAAAAGCTTGCCAAAACTACAACGTTACCAAAATAAGGAGTCACAACTCATATCGTAAATACACCACTTGTCCAACATACACCTCTAAATACATAGATAGAGCGAGGGCCAAGACAGAGCTACCGGGCTCAGCCTCATAGTCAATAGAACATAAGATAGTGACTTAATACATAAATAATAGCAACATTGACTAAAGTCCCCAAAACGGAGGACTCACCACCAAGCTTGGAATAGCACCGCCTAGCCACGTGGAGGGGAAGGATCGACTCAGGCACCGGTTCCTACATGGTGATATCATATAGGAAAGAGTATGCGTTAGTATGTTTGAATGTACTAAGTATGTGGGATGTAATGCAACAAGGAATAGACATCATAATCAAAATGTGTAACAATAAACAATAGGCATAATATAGTAATATGGCATATATGATCAATGCTAAAGTAAAACATGCTTAAGTAAATCATACTCATATAAAATATCATATGTGAAGAAGAGACCAAATTAACTTTTCAACCTTGGTTGGTTGATGATGGTCACACCCCAATCATCCTAGGTGGCGAGGTATAAACCCCTCACATAGTTGGTGTTGGTCACATCCCAATCATCCAAGGTGGTGAAGTATAAACCCCTCACATGGTTGATGTTGGTCACACCCCAGTCATCCTAGATGGTGAAATATAAACCCCTCACATGGTTGATATAGGTCACACCCTAATCATCCTAGGTGGTGAAGTATAAACCCCTCACATGGTTGAAATACAAACCCCCAACTCGGTTGATGATGGTCACACCCCAATCATCCTAGGTGGTGAAGTACTAACCCCTCACATGGTTGATGAGTACAAACCCCCAACTCAGTTGAGTATCATCTAATGCAACACTTTATATAGAATTTATAATGTACATAAGCTCATTTCATCATTATAACATCATTTATATCATATCTCATACTTTGGACCTTCAATTCCTCAAGAAACCATAACTGGACATCTTATCAAGCACATGGTGGGTGTTCAACGGGGGTATATGATCATGCAATTTAGGGATGAAATCATGCAGGAAAATCTATTGTAAAATCATCAATTAACACCTTGTAACACCCCCAAGAAATTCACATCAAAAGCCCTTAACAAAACTTAAAATAGATCCAAGATATATGGCTCACATCATAGCTAAATAGTCACAACTTTACATAGTTTTAACATAGTTCATAAACATGTTCATACTAGTAAAATCATTTGTAAACTCAACTCTAAATCATGAAATTTAGGAAAAATAAATCTTGGGTATCATGGGTAGAAGGAACCCATGAAAGAAACTAACGTACCTTAGGTTTAGAGTTGTTCGGAATTGAGATTGGGAAGAATGGAGGCTTGGAAATGATCTTGGAATCCAATCTTGTTCTTGGGTTTCCTTGAAATTGAATTGGGGATTGATGGAGGTTCTTGAGAGGATTTGGGAGTGTGATTGAGATGAGAATATTGAAATTGGGTCCTTAGGATTAGAGTTTAGGTCTTCTAGGAAGGTTGAGATAGCCTAAAAAGTTAAAAAGGGTCATTAGGATAATTAGCATTTATGAAAATGTCATTAGTGAACGGATGGAAAAATTGGCAAAGTTTCATCTCACTAGAGACTTCACTGGCCATGTGGAACTCCATGGGTCGTGTCGAGTGCCTGTTTGAAGTGTCGTAGTGAAAAAAATGGAAGTTGGAAAAATTGATGGCTCATCACTTTGACGGATCGTGTGGCATTACACGGACCGTGTACTGGTCTTTCCCACCATACTTAGACAAAAAACATGTCGCAAGCCACCACACATCCAAGTGCCATGGGCCGTCCCACTCTACATGGCCCATCAATACTGCCCGTGGCACCACCCTTAGCCATATTTTCCCAAATTTCCAACAAGCTCCCTTTGGCACACCTTGTGGCCAACCCCACGGTCATTGGTGAGCCACACGGCCCGTACCACTGGTCGTGCCCCCTTCCTTAGTACGAAAAATGGCGTTTTCCAACCATATCTACCACAAACGGCCCATCAAAGGCCACACTGACTGTCAAACAGTCCGTATGATAACATTGCGCAGGAGGGCCTAACGAAAATGATCATAACTCCTTCATCCGACCTCGAAATGAGCTGAAACCAAGTACGTTGCGAAGCTAACTCAAAGGGCTTTCATTTGACATGTCGTGGAAAACCAGATCCAAATGTTCTAAGAGTTAATCTAGTTTAAAATTGACCCTTGTATGAAACAACACCCAAAATTCAACTTGGAGGTAAGTCTTGAACTCGTCTAGGTACTACGAGTCTCCCATGAATCTAATACACCCCCAACCTAACCAAATAAGGCTTGAACATGGATATACAAGAGCATAATATTATGGAGTGTCAAAATATCTCCCCCTTGGAAACATTCGTCCGCCAAGGTAAAAGAAATGTACACAAGGAAGGTAGCCATGAAGAGTTTTAGCCTAACATGGATGAAACAAATGTATCTAAACATGATTTTCAAAAGTCTCAACATGAACATCACAATTTTCCATAAAAACTTGCCCATATAAACATGAATGTATGCAATGGCTTAAGGCCAAAAATTAAGACTTGAAATCGCATAGGGGACTTAGGATTAGTACCTTAGCCTTGAGTAGAGTGGAAAAAATAAGGATATAGCTTTTGTATGTCCACTTTGGCCTCACATGTAGCACTTTTGACTTGTTGGTTCCTCCAAAGGACCTTAATGGATGTCATCTCCTTGTTCCTCAATCTCTTCACTTGCCTATCCATAATCGAAACTGGGACCTCCTCATAACTCAAGTTATCCTCAACAACACCTACCAAATGAAGAGGCACAATAGCATTAGGGTCACCCACACATTTCCTCAACATAGAGATATGGAACACCGGATGAACCAAGTTCATTTCACTAGCCAACTTCAACTCATAATCTACCTTGCCAACCCCCTTCAAGGCCTCATAAGGACCAATGTACCTTGGACTCAATTTCCCCTTTTTACAGAAACGGACCACACCATTCATTGGAGAAACCTTCAAATAAATCCAATCACCCACTTTGAATTCAAAGTCTCTTCTTCTCACATCGGCATAAGATTTTTGATGACTTTGGGGCATTCTAAACCTTTCCCTAATCATCCTAACCTTCTCAAGAGCATCCATAACTAGATCTGGTCCCAATAAGGCCACCTTTCCAACCTCAAACCAACCAAACAGTGATCTACATCGTCTCCTATAAAGAGCCTCAAAAGGAGCCATACCTATGCTAGAGTAATAGCTATTGTTGTATGCGAATTCAATCAAAGAAATATGGTCATCCCAACAACCCCTCAACTCCAATACACATGCCTTAAGCATATCTTCAAGGGTTTGAATGGTTCTTTTGTCTTGGCCATCCGTTTGAGGATGAAAGGTCGTACTAAGGTGATCTTTTGTAAGACCCCTTTGAAAAGACCTCCAAAAGTGTGAAGTGAATTGTGCACCCCGATTCGATATGATGGATAAAAAAACCCCATATAACCTCACTAACTCATTATTGTACAACCTTGCATACTCTTCAGCCCCGTATGTGGTCTTAACCGGTAGAAAATAAGCCAATTTCGTCATCCTATCATCCACCACCCATATGGAATCAAAACCTTTCATAGTCTTGGGCAATCCAACCACAAAATCCATATTAATCACCCCACTTCCAAGCAGGAATCTACGTCTTGGGTTAGGCCACCCGTCTTTTGATGTTCGGCTTTGACTTGTTGATAACTATGGCAGCCGAAAATAAATTTAGCAATGTTCCCCTTCATGCTTCCCCACCAATACACATCCCTCAAGTCTCTACATATTTTGGTGGAACCAGGGTGGATAGAATAAGAGGATATAGGATTCACCAAGAATTCTCTCCCTCAAACCATCAATACATGGCACACACAACCTACCTTGGTATCTAAGGGCCCTAACTCCCCCTTGGAAGAAAACCTCTTTCTTCCTTTCTTTCACCAAATCCTTCAATTCAAAGAAGGAGGAGTCTAGATTTTGTTTTGCTATCGCCTCATCAACCAATGAAGATTTAAAACCATCAACCACAACAATACCACTACCCACATCTTCCAACCTCACCCCTAATCTAGCCAATCTATGCGCCTCCCTAGCCATATGTCTATCACCACCATCTATATGAGCTAGGCTACCCATAGACACCCGACTCAAAGCATCCGCCATAACATTTGCGTTACCTGGGTGGTAATGCACACTCATGTCATAGTCCTCAAGAAGTTCTAGCCACCTTCTTTGCCTCAAGTTGAGATCTTTTTGAGTGAAGACATATTGGAGGCTCTTCTGATCGGTGAAGACATTAACATGCACCCCATACAAATAATGATGCCAAATCTTTAATGCAAACACCACGGCGGCCAATTCAAGATCATGAGAAGGGTAGTTCTTTTCATGCACTTTGAGTTGCCTAGAATCATAGGCTATGACCTTACCGTTTTGCATAAGCACACAATCCAAACCAACCCTAGATGCATCACAATACACAACAAAACCCTCAAGCCCATCCAGTAATGACAATATAGGAGCAGACACAAGCCTATCTTTCAATGTTTGGAAGCTTTTCTCACATTCATCGGTCCACACAAACTTAAACTTCTTTTGAGTCAATTTTGTCATAGGGGAAGCAATGGAGGAGAATCCATTCACGACCCTTATATAGTAAATTGCGAGGCCCAAGAAGCTCCTAATATTCGACGGGGTCAATGGTCTAGGCCAATTCCCAATCACATCAATTTTTTTAGGATCCATTTTTATACCATCCCCCGATACCACATGACCCAAGAATGCAACCTCCTTCAACCAAAATTTATACTTTTGATATTCAACATACAATTTCTCTTCCCACAATCTTTGCAACACAACCCTCAGATACCCCATATGCTCCTCCCTACTATGCAAATAAATCAAAATATCATCAATAAAGACCATAACAAAGGAATTAAGGTAGGGTTTGTAGACCCTATTCATTAAGTCC
>JAOTQR010093076.1:0-31915 GCA_025774065.1 Solanum ossicruentum | reverse complement strand
ATTTAATTATTTTTATGATTTTTTTAAGCAAAGTCAAAATCAAACCAAATAGTGTCAGTTTTCAAAATTTAAAAATCAAACCTAACTAGATCAAATCAAATATCAGATATTTTAATCAGTTTGGTTCGGATTGCGGTTCAATTTTTAATTTTTCAACCATAATCATGAACAACCTACTCTCTGCAATTTTTAAAGGTACTTTTTAATATAAGAAACATTGACATGCTAGATTTATAATATGAACTCTTCAAGATGAAGTATGAAGAAATCATTCAAAAAATTCACACAAGGTTCACAACTATAATTAATGAAATATACTTATTGAAATAAATAGTTCCCAATGAGAAAGCAGTTCACAAACTCATCAATAATCGTGAAAAAGAAAAGTCGAGTCCTTCTTTGAAGCTCAGAATGGTGACATAGTCACTATAGATAAATTATCGAAACCTCACAACTTAAGAACTCAAGAAGAATTTGGAACATAAAATCACTAGAAGTATAAAAAAAAACAAGGTACTTAAAACCATAGAAAAGTTAGATATATAAGAATAAAGTATGGCACTCATGATTAAGCATTTAGAGAATTGTGACCATATGACACTCATGATTAAGCATTTAGAGAATTTTTCAAAAGGATCAAAACTCTTGTAGAAGAAATAAAGTCTCAAGAGACAATGACAAAATTAGTCATGATTAAATCTATCACAAGTATTGAAGGCTAGATCACTTCATCACATTCTTCCCTTAGTGGGAAGTTGAGCACACGAAGAAGTATTAGGATAAGGAAAGAGGAGATAAGAAAGTACTTGCGACTTCCATCAAATTGGATAATGACCATCCAAAAGAAAGTACTTGCGACTTCTATCAAATAGGATAATGACCATCCAAAAAATAAATTAAGCTATGATGAAGTGTCACGACCCAAAATAGGCCATAGGCATGAAACGACAATTGAGATTTCTGAGGGAAACTCAATCAATTTACATGTCATAAGCATTCATTGGTAAGAAAATAACAAGAAATTTAGAGGAAGATTATAAGATAGGTCAATAGTATAGTGATGAACCCATAATTTTAACTCATACTGAGCGTAAAATACCTTAGATATTGTCCTCAATACGTAAATTTACCTTGAAAACTAATCTAAATGTGTGTAGATGTTAGGAATGAGGAACAAGGGGCAAAAAAGGATGAATCGTGGCAAGAAAAAATCAAAAGGAGCGAAAAAGCATAAAAGATGGTCAAAAGCCACATCGCCGAACATATTCAATAGTACATCGAATTGGAAAGTTGATCATCGAATGTTGCAGAATTTAACTCCTCAACCATGTTAGCAAAAAGGTGATAAAGTGACAAATGAATATATCACTGAGTGTTCATTGATGGTCTAAATGACCATTGCCAAATGTTATAGAACCTGGCAAGAAAAAGTTCAAAATTATAGTTTAACTCGATGATGGATGAAGCCATTTGGTTGATCGCCGAATAAAGTTGATGGTCTAAAAGACCATCGTCAAAGTTTACAACACCCAAAACGGACAAAGTCATTCAAATTGGCCACGAGGTAATCATTCAACCGATCACTGAATATGTTCGGTGATCTCAACTTTGAGCACCTAATAGTGGGCTGAGTCTTGATGTTGGGAATATTTTGACAGGTGATATAAAATGTAAATAAAAGAGAATATAGAGTACAACTTGACACTTTCACAACACACATTCTTGTATTTATCCTAGTCGTCACATGGCAAATGAGATACCCATAGGCACCTTACCCAAACCATCTAAGCATCTTAAGCATTCATAGGTATTAGATAGAAACTTATTGCGAAAATATATATATGGGAAAGGGGCTATGGGCTATCTTAAGCAATGAAGCAACATTAAAAAAGAAGAGAAATTAGAAAACATCATTTGTCCATAAGCATACCACTAATACATAATGAATGGAATCAGTATAGTCAGTTTCCATCAAATAGAAAGAATATCCATAATAGACAACATAGAAAGCAAAAGCCTTAGAAAGGCTTAAATACATTATTTGAAAACAAAAGTACAGAATGGAATGAAAAAATAGGTGGATCTTGCACTAAGGGATCACCACAATAATAAGCTAGTCTCGAACGCCAACTACTAGCCACGAGCTGGTGGAGGAGTACCCGTCGCTAC
This sequence comes from Solanum ossicruentum, assembly GCA_025774065.1. Lineage (NCBI taxonomy): Eukaryota > Viridiplantae > Streptophyta > Magnoliopsida > Solanales > Solanaceae > Solanum > Solanum ossicruentum. The sequence continues at coordinate 29,746 of JAOTQR010093076.1, read as the reverse complement.
ATAGTTAAATCATGTAGACAAATATGCGTTAGTACATTTGAATGTACTAAATATGTGAGATGCAATGCTAGAATGAAATTGTAATACCATCATTGTTAAAGATAATATATATGAATTTACATAAAGTAAAGGACTCATGAGATTAACTTAAACATGCACAAGGAATATGGCTCGGTATCAATATGATACAATGCATAAGAGAACACATAAAGTAAGGACAAAGTATTGATGTCGCTGCAAGTTACACCTTCTTTTTAGAGGATAAAGTGGTTGTTGTCAAGATATAAAACCTAACCAAAATTAGGGTCGAACCCAAGGGAATATGTAGACTCATGATAAATTCACAAATAAGCAATTCAAGTAGTTAACCAACTCAATTCCCCAAAGGGAAGGGGTTCGCAATAATCAATAATAAAGTAAATTAAACTAATTATCAGAAGAAATAATCAATAATAGAGAGCAACTAGGGCATCGTGTTCCCCATGATTTTTCAAACTTAGTATCACTGGGTAACACAATTCTTATCTAGTGTATAGCATGTAAGACGGTAATTTAAGTTCATCAAGCCCTTTTGTCAAAGGTGAGAGGCAAAAATTTCACTATGTGACTTGGCCCATCTCCATAGTGCACGATACTAACCATTACCTATAAGTCCCAGTCAACCTCCCCTTGGCCCAGTTCTGTTGATTAGACGAGAACACATCATCGAATCTTACTAATCAATCTCTTTTCCTATTTATTACTACCTTGGTCCAGTTAGTAACACTAGGCAGGTTCTAATGTTTGCCACCATTAAAAAAATATGCAAAACAAAGAGAATTAATTAATACATGCATATACCCATTCCAAGAATTGCAAATTACCTGAGTTTACAAAGTTAGTTCTTCATGGTTTCTACAATCCTAATTGTAGATTTAGCTACTCTTGCTATTGGTATACGAAGAAATTATGCATTGAGAAAACATAATTAAACACTTACCCAATTAAATTATGATCAAGCAAATCCAAGAAGAAGGAGAGTCACAAGCTTCAAGATCAAATTTACCCACAATTGTTTGTTCACTATCTTCTCTCTCAAGTATTGGGTTCTCCAAGTACAAATCGTAAAAGTGCTGAATAATGACATCCCCATCTTGTACAATAACCTAAAAGTACTATCTATAGTAATTACAATTAAGTCCTAAAAAAATAGAAAAACTAGTCGATGGACTCCACGAAAGGTCTCTACGACTCCTATTATAAGTTACGACTCGTAGTTGGGATCTCGTATACAGCTTCTAAGATTATGGACTTCTCTTTGATGACACAATTTCATGACTCATATACTAATCTATGACTCGTAATGTATGTTCATAGGTTTCAGCTTCATTAACTTGTCCCTCATTAGAAATCTTCATGAAACCCATCAATACGACTTGTAGATGGCTCTACGACTCGTATGCACATCCATTGAGCTGATGTTCAAAATTCAACCTTCACTGGAATTTATCATATAACTGCCTATATGACTCGTAGAATGCTCTATGATTCCTAAAGGGTCTCGTAAATCGCCAAAAATTATCAATCTTCTATAATATTTCCCCAAATCATGGCCAACCTGTCTTCCTGCAAATCTAAACACAAAACACATAAAACCTACAAATATTGCATTAAGACACACAAATTCCTAAGGCTTAAGCATCAAAGTGCTGTATTTTTAAAGCACATCAACACTCTCAACTTAAAATTGTAGTTGTCCTCAAGCGACGACTCAATCTATATAGATAATACAGTAACACACAGAACTCAACTCAATGGCATATATATCATATACATCTCAAACTCAGATACCCATATCAACTTACAAAATAGTATTAGATAGCTATTTTACCAAACCAATGCGGATTGGTGCATGTGACAACCCAACTATAACAAGCAAGGGAATATCAACAGTCCGTAAATAATTTCAAATTTAACCATGGGACTGCGCAAACACACTTGCTCTCACAAAGATATTCATGCATAATGACTAATACCTTAGGCTTGCCCCTATACTCATGACTCAGACCTTCAACTAATTGGTCTAGGACTTTCTAAGCTTATAACGTAGGCTCAGTGGGATTTGGTGTGATATTGTAGGAAAATAGTGACTAAAGGCCCTCCTTGAAATTGCGTTTTTCTACACTTTTTCCCCACCAACTTTGTCAATTTCACTTTACTATCCCTTTTTCCTTATTCAAGCTTTTCCTGGTGCTTTCTTCTCATTTTTCAACTCTTTGCCTTATTTTAATGCTTCCTTTTGCTTTTATAAGTCAATCTAAGACATGTTTTGTTGTTTTTGCACCCGGTATATGATGTTTCTTCTTTTTCTCTTCATTCCTAACTCTCCCCCTTATTTTTGTGTTTTTACCCTTAAACTAGCCATCTTCAACTTATGCTAGTAGCTTGTATTGAAGTACACAATATCTCTCCTCTGAACCAGGGCCACTTTTGGTAGCCACCCTTAACTTAGACTTTTTGCCTTAGTCAAAATTTACAATACTCAAGGAAATACCCGGGCCAATTTCAAGATTTTTCACTAGACAAGGTTTGACTAATTAGGTGTTTTGAAAAAATTAGTACCACTAAGGCTCAAATATTTAGAACAAGGTATAAATTATTATTTGATTGGTTATTTTTAGGCTAAAGTGGACTGATTAAAGAATGAAGGACTAAGATCCTTTCCTAATCCATTCAATCTATAATCTAACTTAAAGTAACAGGGCAAGTTCTGAATTAGCAGAAAGTACATGAATCTAGCAAAATAAGTTCGCACTTACATGGCATAACATAGTTATCAACACAAGTCTCACAGATCATGCTTCTCATCTCAACTTACCCTCACTTATCAGAACAAATATTGTCAAACACCTAAATATGCATGGTTTCCATCTCACTAGTAATCAAAAATTTTATTGGGTACCTTTTTCAAACAAAACACAAAAACATGGTATATGCCACAAGTATTAGTACTATATACTACACATATTATCTAAACATCCTAAACATACTAGTTCAACAGAAATCAAATATCCATGAGAAAAAAGAACACAAGCAAGAAAAGCTCAAGATAAAAAATTGGGGTAGTTATGGACCATAAGTTACTCAGACTTCACTGAGGCCCATAACTCCCCACACCCCATAAAAAAGATGGGCATTGTGCCCAATGCACAAAATCGAGCAAAAATAGGATATAAGGGTTCAAAAACATACCTGGGTGCCTAAGCGTCGGTCTCTGGCTGAGTCTAGCCATCCCCCTCCTATGGGGTAGTCTCCTTAACAACATCACTCTGTCCGGAGGGGCCAATACCCCTCAACTGATCTCCTCTTGCGCTCGTCTGATCTTTACCTCATGCCTCGATGATCTTGACTCTCTCAATGCACGCTCAAGATCCTACTCCTCCGCCCTTCTTGCACGTACATGTCTGTCCTGCAGATCTTCATCCATGCAAGGTCTCTTCCCTATAGAAGTCTCTGTAGGCTTCTTAGAGGTAAATGAATCAAGCCTCGGCACTGGAGATGTCTCCTCTGGCAATGTGACTGGTGCCACAAGTGATGCTGTCAAGTCAGCCCTAAGAGTCGGGATCTCTGTGTGTAAGGTTGACAAATCTAAAGGTCGAGCCTCGACTAATCTCTTCTGAATCCTCTCCTCGAAGGCATTGATGCAGACATCCACTGCAAAAATATGATCCTGAATTGTAGAAATAGTGAATGCCTAGCTCTGATCCTCCGAGTCCAAAATATTCGACCAGACCCATGGTCTAATCTACTAGAATAGTTGGGTCCACTAGGCCTCAGCATGTGATAATCTCCATGCCATAGTTTGAATAGAAGCGGTTGACACGTAGACCATGCTCGCTGTAGGAGGCTGTGAAGTAGTGGCCTTTTGGTGCGGCAGCAGCAATAGTTGGCCCCCTCTCCTCATCTGCACCATGCTACGGGGGCCTTTCCTCTATAGTAGTAATAGCAACAATGGTGGTGTCTCTCTCAAAACCCTCAACCGATGGCGCCGGGCGAACAACTCTTGTGGAGGTGGAGGTTGTGCTCGATAGAGTGCCATCAAGTTCTCATCAACATTGATCAATTTGGGCTCTAAAGTGTGTTAGGGCTCTACTAATCAGTCCAACTAATGTAAAATCTCCACCCAAGACTCTACACAGAGCTTGTAGATTGAACACGAGAACGAGATGGAGGTGGCCCTCTTTAATGCAGCCTCATGTATCTGCTCAGTGATGTGGCAGGCCCAATCTATATAATAGCCATCCAAGATGCTGGCAACCAAAACCGCACGCTCTAGTATAAGAGTATTATCTGCCAAGGTCGGCCAGATGCGTGATTGGACAATGTCCCACCAAAATTTTGTGGGAAAGTTAAGTGAAGCCTTGATAATAAGCTCCGTGTGGGTGGTGACCCAAGTAGATTCTAGACCCTACTCCGCAATATGACTAGCCACCCATCTCAAAAGAGTGGTCTGATACTGAGGATCCTTCATAATCAAGGGGTTCCTAGCCTACCCAAACCTATAGTCAAACTCTACTGAAGATCTGGGGGCATGGTACTCGGGAGTAAAAAGCAGATGGTGGATGATCTCCTGATGTGTTGTCAAAATATATCACATTTGGTGCGTTTCAGTGGTTTTGTGAGTTCTTAAAGTGACTTTTTATGTTTTTGATGTGTTTTTGTGTTGATCTTGCAGAAAATTAGGTTGACATGATTTTAAAGAAAAATTGCAGATTTTGCTGAAGCATAGGCCATACGAGCCTACCTACGAGTCGTAAGGTGTGTCGTAGCAAGAAATAGAGACTAAAAATCAGAAATTTACCAAGTAAAGGTCGCTCTTATGAGGATATCCTGCAAGTCATTAGATAGACTACAACTCATATATATGGACTCATAGCAAGAATCAAAGAGCCAAATCTTAGACCAAAAACTGAAGACCAAGACTACGAGATGAACATACGAGTTGTAGCCTAAGCAACGACTCGTACTAGTGGGTTGTACCAGTTGAGTCCAAGATTCCCAGAACCTGATACAAGACCCTGATTATGACTCATAGGTCACCCTACGAGTCATATCTACGAGGCGTACCAGCTGCCAATTGTCTTTTTTGCATAATTTTTAGGGTTTATTTGTATATACTATAAGTACTTTAAGTTAGGTTTTCATTTGTGTTAGACATTTTGTAGACTTAGAAAATTTCTCATGAATATTCTCTTAAGAGTATCTTAGATTTTCACCTTAGTTTATTATATTCTCTTGGAAAATCCATTTTGGGGATTGCAAATCGTGTGCTATACATTTTGAATATCTATCAAGCTTGTGGGTTTGCAAATTGTGGTGTCTTCACTTTTCATTGTGTTGGTAAAACTCTCAATTATGTTTATTATTTGCATTTTTTATGTTTTTTCTTAGCCATAAGTAGCTAAGCACCCACAATTTGGGGTTGTGGGAACTATGGGTAGTTGACTTGAGATGACCTAGGTTTCTTGCATTTCTATAATTGGGGTTTTACATGTATTCTCTATTTCTCTTCATTATTATTGTTGTTTGATGGAGGCCAATACCAAACCCTACCTACTATCACGATCCCGACCAAGGTAGTGACGAATAGGAAAAGGAAAGTAGATGATAGAATTTGATTAATTGTTCTCGTCTAATCAACCAAGACTAACCAAGGGGAGGTTGACTGGGGCTATAGGTAACTGTTAGTTGGCATGCTATGGTTGCCGACCAAGTGCCATGGTGAAATTTGACCTTCACCTTCATAAGAGGACTGGAAGAACCTAAGTTGCCATCCTACATGCAACTCACCAATTGTAGTTATGATACCTAGGGTAGTCAAGTCGACGAACAATGGGGAACACAATTCCCAAGTTGTCCCCAAATTGAGTGTTTCCACATGTTACAGTTAGTGTTTGTTTTATTTTATTTTTTTTGAATCGCAAAACCCCCCTCCCCCATTTAGAGATTTTAGTTATTGATGCTTGAAATGATTACCAGTGAAGTCTTGTAGTCAAGCCCTGTATTCCCTATGGATTCGACCCTAACCTTCGGTTAGGTTAATTGCTGACAATGACCACTTTCTTATTGGAGCGTGAACATCAGATGTCATAAAAACTTATGGTGCCATTGACAGGGAATACGACTAGGTTTTGATTTGCTTTCACTATTAGTTAGTTATAGTATTGATTTCTAGAGTCTTGTGTATTTTACATTTATTTTTTATTTTGTTCTTTGATTTTATTTGTAGGGTATACTAGGTTGTATGCCTAACATAAGGAGCCAAGGAAATCCCTTAGTTCCACTCAATTCAAAGATCCATCGGCTACCAAGAAGAATAACTCAAATGAATGAGGATATTGAGGTTGAGGAGGATATGAATATGAATGAGGATAGCCAAAACTCAAGGACTTTAATGAAAATGCTTATGGATGGAAACAATATCGATTGAACCCTATGTCTATGGATGTTACTGGTGCCATAGTACTGCTTCCTTTACCGGTAGATACTAAGTTCACTGTATCCAGTTGATTTCTCCAAATGCTCCAAAACCGTGGACTATTCATAGGGCTACCTTCAGAGGATCCCCACTGTCATCTCCAAAATATGGAATTTATTTGCAAGAGTGTCATGGGGAGACAAAACCTTTCTCTTGATGCTATTGGTTTAAGAGTGTTTCCACTATCATTGAATGGCAATGCAGCTGTATGGTTGTCCGAGCTTCCTCCGGATACTATCACAAGTTGTGCTGAGCTTCAGAGAGTATTGCTTGAAAAATATTTCCCAAGATCTAAGAAGTTGAAGCTCAAAGACCAAATCAACAACTCTGAGCAATTTTCAGGTGATTCTATTAGCACAACATGGGAGAGGTTTACTAAATGCTTGAGGATGGTCTCTAATTACAAGATTGTTGATGATGCCTTGGTTGAGATTTCTATCGGGCGCTTGATGATAATAGTCAAGCTTTCTCTGACAAAATAATAAGAGGTATGTTCCTAGACTAACCTTTTGCATTGATAGCCATAAGGTTGGAGAAAGTGGTCAAAACAAATAGGGCATGGGGTCAAAGAGAGCGAGGTGCGATGAAATCTTCTTGTTCGGTCAACACCAACAATGAGCAAGCAAAGGTGAACGAAGAGATCATAGAACAACTTGCTCAACTTTGCACAAGTATGGACTTGGTTTTAAAGCAAAACCTAGCAAGTGTTAAAGCAGTCATCCACCAACGTCCAATGGCTGCTATCTACGACGATCTATTCTTTGATGAGGATGCATGTTTTGTACATAAGAATGCATTGGGTTTTCGGAATAACCCCCAAGGGTCCAATTCGGACTATTGGAAGCAAGATTCTGGGAATCAAGGTTAGAACTTCAACTGTGATGGGGCGTATAGAGACAACCGGGGCAGATACTATGAGAGAGAGAGAGAGTTCCAGACTCAGAGAGGGGAAGAAGAGAGGGCCACAGGAATGGTCCCTATGATGCCAGGTCAAGTAACTCTAGGATCGAAGATATGTTCGAAAAGTTGTTAAAGTGAGCCAACCACCAAGATGAGTCTTTAAAGGAAACGAAAGCAGATATTTCAAGTATTAACCAAAAAATAGAGTCTCATTTGGTGGTGATTAAGCAACTTGAACAATAATTTGGGTAAGTGTCTTCACAATTGAACCAATGGCAAAAGGGTATGTTGCTAAGAAATACAGTTCAAAATCCTAAAACTAAAGGGCATTGCATGGCGGGAATGACTCAGAGTGGCAAGAGCACTATAGATCTCCCTATGCCGGTAATTGTGGATGAAGTTGATGAGAAGGGTCTTAGTGGTGAAGTCATGGTTGAGGGAGAAGATCCGAAGGTTGTTGGATGCAACAATAAGAGGCAAGGGAGCATGAGAAATTGAAATCAATTCCCAAAACTCATCCTCTTTTCCCTTAAAGGCTTAAGAAAAAGGAAGACAAGGGTAAATTCAAACACTTCCTCTCGATGTTGAAGCAACTCTCATCAACATTCCCCTTTTAGAAGCTTTGGAGAAAATGCTTAGGTATGCCAAGTATATGAAGGTTTTGGTCACCAAGAAAAGAACTTTGAGCCAAGAGTTCTCGTAAGAACTCCAACAATGTAGTTCGATTATGACCAAATGCCTTATTCAAAAGTGAGAGGACCTCGGTGCATTCACCATCCCTTGTAACATTGGTGATGTTGAGTTTATAAGAGCATTGTGTTACTTAGGAGTAGAGTATCAATCTAATGCCTCTTGCTATATTCAAAAAGCTTGGCCTTGGTACTGCTACCCCAACAAGAATGAGGTTGCTTATGGCAGACCAAACCATTAAAAAGTTGGAGGGAATCCTTTTGGATGTGTTTGTTAAAGTTGATAAATTCATATTTCTTGTGGATTTTGTGATCCTTGACTACGAAGTTGATTTTGAGGTGTCCATCATCTTGGGGAGACCATTTCTGGCCACTGGGAGAGCCCTAGTAGATATGGATTCAGGTCAACTGCGGTTTAGGGTAAATGATGTAGAGGTCATGTTTGATATTTGTGAATCCATGAAATACCCAGATCAGTGCAAGACTGATGTATGGAACCTCAATGATAGTTGATGAAGGACGATGACAAAGTCGAACCATGATATTAAACAAGGCGCTTCTTGGGAGGTAACCCAAGTATTTTTTATAATTGTTGGCTTGTTTTAAGTGTTTTTGGTTGTTTAGATTCTTAGGTAAAAGATGTGAGTTTTTTTTATGTTGAAAGACATTGGTGTAGTTATAATATTTTGGGAATTGTTGTGCTTTGAGATTTGGTTTGCAGGTGAAAATTGAAGAACTGGAGATCTGAAAAATGGCTCTTGGAGGAGACTCTATGATTAGGCCTATGGGTTGTAATCCTCAGTACGGCTCATAATCATGCATCGTAGAGGGAATCAGTGAGTATCAAAAGTTGGCTCATACACTACGAGCCAATCTTACGATTTGTAGAGTCTCCTACGAGTCGTATTAGGGGTTCGTAGTATCCAGGTATGAATTATGAATTTCTACAAGTGTTGGGTCTGCTACAAGACCTGGACCTAATGGTCATAGGACAACCTATGACTCGCAGTTGAGGTGTCATAGCCTCGATCAACAAACTTTTAAAATTCTGACTCGGTTGACATATATAAGGGTCAAAATAAAATTTAACCCCTAATTTCAATTCTATACCCTATGATCGGTGACCCATCCCTAAATTCTCCCCGTATTATCCTTTACTAACAAAAATTTCGGCTACCTACATCATTTACTGACGAAGATTCTGACGACATCATTATTCCTAAGATTTTCAGTGTGGTTTTCGATTTCCCTTTCATTGGTTTACTTCGCCAATCGATCAGTAAGCTCAATAGTTGAATTTTGCAATCTTTTGTGTTGAGTTTGTTCCCTATATGGGTCTGAGCTTAGTTTAGCCATGTTAAATCGTGCCATGTAGTGATCATTGAACTAGACTTGTAACCTAGGGCTTTTAGGCTTTGACGAGTTGAGTTGTGAATCAAATCATGTTGCGATTCTTGAATGGGTGATAGTGAATGCGAAGTTATGATTCATGGGATGTATTGTGTGATTGTTGCCCACTCATGATGTAAATTTTTGTTGGAGTTGGAATCTAAGAGGTGTGAGTGTAATGCTTAAGCTTTAATTTGTGGGATTTGATTAAATTGATATGAAAGGAAATGGCACCCCTTGGAATGTTTTATAGTTATCAAATGTGAGTCTGGAAAGTATATTGTTGCCGATGTGCTTGACGTAGTGTGGAACTAGTTTTGACTCTTAGGAATGATGGCCGTCTTGAATTTTTGATGTTCGTATGGAATTGATTGTGTGCCATGCATTTTATATTGCTCTTATGTACCAAATTGGTTTGTACTATGTGTTTGGTTTGTGCTCTGCGTGGGAAAATGTTAGGAACTATAGGTGCCTTCTATGTTTAGCTGCGAGGAGCTCCTATGACTCATAAGTTCCTGTACGAGTTGTAGTGGCTCCTCATAGCTAGCATCAGTCATCTATGGTTCCTTCATTTCTCTCATACGAGACCCACGAACAACTCATAGTTCCTGTTATGACTCGTAGTGAGGGTCTCATAAACTTGTCTAAGCTCTTTAAAATGTCTCTAGAAATAGGTACGAGACCAAGACTACGACTCATAAGCCTTTCTATTAGTCATAACTATGTCTCATATCTGCGATCAGAAAGCATTTTTGAAGGCTTAATAGTTCTACGAGGCTAGTACACAACACATAGGTCACCCTACGAGTAGTACCTGCACTCGTATCTGCATACTTGCAGTTGCATTAGTAATTCTTCTGATTTTGGTTTGTTTTTATTCGTTGTTCTTTGATGCATGTTTGGTTAACTTAAACATCTTAATGCTCAAATGGGTTGCTGGTTGGTTTGCACGTACCATGAATCCAAAGGATAGATGAGCAATCCAAACCTTTCAAAGGATAATTGGTATATGAGTCTTCCGAGACTGAGAGATCCGAGGACTCAGTGGAGGTGCACAAGGTCCGAATAAACCCCTTGGAAAATATGCCTCAGACCTGGGCCTGTGCATCTCGGGAACCTATAGAAGTGAGTAGTGCCTCCCAGTCTAAAGAAGAGGTACAAAAGGTTAAGAGAAATGGCTTGAGGAGTAGTTCGCACAAATGACTCCCACACATTCTGGCTCCGAGTCAGAGTCCGAGAGCACCTCACAACCTCAGAAGGAGGAAGCCCAATCTTAGCCCTCGGCCAATCCTAGATGGTATGCTGCGGGCATGAAAGAAATATACGGCCAGGGGTTGGAGCCTAAGGGGAAAGGCAAACCGATCCTCCGATTTCATGAGGAGTCCAGATTGAATACCTTAGGCTTAGATAGAGTACCCGAATTGGATGCTGAGGTGGATGAGCACGGACTATGGTGGACCACACAACAGCCGGGAAAATATGCCCCTTACGTAGTTCGTGAGTTATATGCGACGTATCTTGCTACACACCTCCGGGGGTTGTCGAAGAACAAGAAGCCAATTGAGCAGCTGAGGCTATAAGTGGTGACAGTCCGGGGGAGGAAAGTTGATATTTCAGAGGAGAAGATCCGACATGTGGAATTTGGGCCCACTTATAGAGTGCGTCAGTCTACCACAGAGTACGATGGTCGTATTGATAAAATGAGAAGAGCGGTGACTCGGAAGGACATTGGAGCAAGGACAGAGTTGCTACAGTGGATAGCCAGCCAAATCTGCAAGGCAGGTGTCGAGCCTATGTGAGTCACAAACCACGCAAATCTTATAGTAAAAGTCCACCTCTCATTCTGGGCCAAGTTATGGTGGTCCATTATCCATTGGCTTATTTGGCTAACCTTCATGGATAATATGGTCACCCTTGAAAGAGCCATATTATTGGCCAGCATTCTAGCTGGCTATGTTATAGATTGGGCCCAGATCATTTCGGACCAGATCCAAGAGGCTGCTGATGTATTATCAAAATACAATACTTTTGATGCCTAAAACAAGGGATTTTGTGAGTCCTTGATGCGATTTTTTTTATAGTTTTGATGTGTTTTTCTGTTAATCTTGCATAAAAGTTAGGTTGGCATGATTTTAAAGAGAATTGCAGATTTTTCTGAAGCGTAGGCCATATGAGCCCACCTACGAGTCGTAACTCAAGCTTAGAGTCGTAGGGTGTGTCATAGCAAGAAACAGAGACAAAAAATCAAAAATCTGCCAAGTGAAGGTCACTTTTACGAGGACATTCTACGAGTCATAAGACACACTATGACTTATATAGGTGGACCCATAGAAAGAACCAAAGAGCCAAAATATTGGACCAAAAAACTAAAGGCCAAAACTGCGAGAGGAACTTATAAGTCATAGCTCAAGCAAGGACTTGTACCTATGGGTCATACCAGTTTAGTCCAAGATGCCAAGAACCTGATATGAACCTCGACTATGACTCGTAGGTCGTCCTACGAGTCATACCTGCGAGACTTATCAGCTGCCATCTGTCTTTTCTATGTAAATATTAGGGTTATTTTGTAAATACTATATATAGTTTATGTTAGGTTTTTAGAAGAGATTTCGACCAGGAGACATTCTACAATCACTTTTTGAACCATTTCTTTGATTTTTTAGAGTCATTTATTGTTCTCTCTTGTAAAACCCATTTTGGGGGTTGCAAATCTTGCCTTGTACTCATTGTTGATCAATAAAGCTTGTGCATTTGCAACTTATGTTGCCTATTGTCTTCATTGTTTTTGGTAAAACTCTCATTTATGTCTTATATGTGCATTTTTGCTTGTTTTGCCTTAGCCATGAGTAGCTAAGCACCCACAACTTGGGGTTGTAGGAACCATGGGTAGTTGACTTGAGATAAACTAGGTTTATTCCATTTCTATGATGGGGTTTGCATGTAATATCTATTTCCTTTCATTACGATTGATGTTTGGTGGTGGCCAACACCAAACCCTGCCTGCTATCATGATCCCGACCAAGGTAATGATGAATGGAAAAAGGGAAGTAGATGATAAGATTCAATTAGTATCTTCTCGTCTAATCTACTGAACCTGACCAAGGGGAGGTTGACTGGGAAAATTGGTAATGGTTATTTGGCACACCCTGGTTGCCGACCAAGCTTTATGGTGAAATTCGACCTTCACCTTCACAAGAGGGATGGAAGAACCTAAGTCACCATCCTGCATATTAATCTTCAATTAGTTATGTTACCTAGGGTAATCGAGTCAACGAACCATGGGGAACACAATTCCCAAGTTGTCCCTAAAATTGAGTGTTTTCTCGCATAGTAGTATAGCCGTAATCTTACTTTTGTTTTTAAATCACAAGCCCCCCTCCCATTTAGAGATTTTTAGTTGTTGGTGCTTGAGAGGATTAGTGGTGAAGTTTTGTAGTCAAGCCCTATATTCTCTATGGATTTGATCCTAATGTTTGGATAGGTTAATTGCTGACAACGATCACTTTCTTATTGGAGCGTGAACATCAGCACTTATAAAAAAATTATGGCACAGTTGCCGGGGAATATGGCTAGGTTTTGATTTGATTTCACTTTTAGTTAGTTCTAGTATTGGTGTCTCATGTACTTTACTTTGTTTTTGTTTATGTTGTTTGATTTTAACTGCAGGGTGTACTAGGTTGTATGCCCAACATAAGGTGCCAAGCCAATCCCCTAGATCCACTCAATTTTGAGATCCATCGACTACTTAGAAGAATGGCTCAAGTGAATGAGGATATCGAGGTTGAGGAGGATATGAGTACGAATGAGGATATGGGAAGAGAGGAAAATCCACAACAAAAGTGAAACAAGCCACAGCTTAGGGAATTCGATGAAAATGCTTATAGATGGAATCAATATCCATTGAACCCTGTAGCTATGGACATTACCGGTGCCATAGTACTGCCTACTTTACCGACAAATACCAAGTTCACAGTATCAAGTGGATTGCTCCAAATGCTCCAAAACCATGGACTATTCATAGGGCTATTTTCGGAGGATCCCCACCATCATCTTCATAATGTGGTGTTTGTTTGCAAGAGTGTCATGCAGACACAAAACCTTTCTCTTGATGTTGTGGGTTTAAGGGTGTTTCCACTATCGTTGACTGGCAATGCAGCTGTATGGTTATCCGAGCTTCCTCCGGGTACTATCACAAGTTGGGTTGAACTTCAAAGAGTATTCTTTGAAAGATATTTCCTAAGATCTAAGAAGTTGAAGCTCAAGACCAAATCAACAACTTTGAGCAATTGTTGGGTGATTCTATTAGCACAATATGGGAGAGGATTACTAAATTCTTGAGGATGGACCCTGATCACAAGATTGTTGATGATGCCTTGGTTGAGATTTTCTGTCGGGCACTTGACGAGAATAGTCAAGCTTGCGCTGACACAATTATGGGAGGCATGTTCCTAGACCAACCTTTTGCATTGATAGTCGCAAGGATGGAGCAAGTGGTCAAAACAAATATAGTATTCGGTCAGAGAGAGCGAGATGTAATGAAACCTTCTTGTGCAATTAACACCAATAATGAGCAAGCAAAGGTGATTTTAAATATAGCATTCGGTCAGAGAGAGCGAGATCATGGAACAAATATAGCATTCGGTCAGAGAGAGCGAGATCATGGAACAACTTGCTCAGCTTCTTACAAGTATGGACATGATTTTAAAGCAAATTTAGGCAAGTGTTAAGGTGGTCACCCACCAATCTCCGAAGGCTCCAATTTATGATGGTCCATTCTTTGATGGGGATGCATGTTTTGTAAGCAACCAAGCGGTGGGTTTCAGAAACCAACCCTACGTGTCCAATTCAGACTATTGGAGGCAAGGGTCTGGGAATCAAGTTTGGAACCTCAACCGTGATGGGATGTATGGAGACAATCGAGGTGGATACTATAAGAGAGAGAGTGCCAAACGCAGAGTGTAGAAAAACAGAGGGGTTAGGAATGATACCTATGTGCCTCCTCACAACTATGATGCCAGGTCAAGTAACTCCAGGATTGAAGAAATGTTTGAAAAGTTGTTGAAGCGAGCTAACCAACAAGATGATACTTTAAAGGGAATAAAAGCAGATATTTCAAGTATTAACCAAAAAATAGAGTCTCACTCGATGGCTATTAAGCAACTAGAACAATTATTCGGGAAAGTTTCATCGCAATTGAACCAACGCCAAAAGGGCACCTTACCAAGCAATACGGTTTAAAACGCAAAGAATGAAGGGCATTGCATGACAGTAATGACTAGGAGTGGCAAGAGCATCGTAAACCCCCTATGCCAAAGGCGGAAAGTGGGAACCACATTAAGAGAATGAATGATGGAAGTCAGGCATGCAATATAGAAGAGAAACCTGAGAAGTATAAAACCATTCCAAGGCCTCCTCCTCCTTTTCCTCAAAGGCTTAGGAAGAGAAAGGAGGAAGGTAATTTTGAATAGTTCCTAGCAATGCTTATGAAGTTTTCAATCGATATCTCTTTAATGGAAGCCCTTGAGAGGATGCCAGGACATGCCAAATAGATGAAAGATCTAGTCAAGAAGAAGCTACAAGTTAGCAAAGACCTTTCCAAAAATATTCAATGTTGTAGTGCCATCACTATAAAGTTGTTAGTGCAAAAGCGCAAAGACCCAAGTGCATTCATCGTACCATGCACTGTAGGAGAACTAGAAATTGCTAAAGCGCTATGTGATGTGGGGGCTAGCATTAATTTAATGCCTCTTGCCATATTCAAAAAACTTAGTTTGAGGAGCCTTGTTCCTACAAAGATACGGTTGTTGATGGCAGACAGAATAGTCAAGAAGCTTGTGGGGATCTTGTATAATGTGTTGGTAAAGGTAGACAAATTTATATTTCCCCAAGATTTTGTTATACTTGACTGTGCGGTTGATTTTGTAGATTTGATCATTTTGGGAAGCACAAAAAGAGTTCTGAGTTCCAAGTCATCTCAATGATTTTAATGGATGAGGATGATGGAGCAGAGATTCTGGTAGAATTGAGGCTCGATGTTAATCCATCGGCAGTCGTATTGATGAACTTTGATGTTGACAACATTCCTGATTATGAGGAAATAGTAAATACTCTTGGGGTGTTATTTGGGCCGAGGCGATAAGCAAGGTTAGAGTTGGACTTATGCAACAGGGAGACGCCACCTACAATGCCCTCTATAGAAGTTCCACCAGAGTTAGAGTTACAGGTATTACCATCGCATCTGAAATATGCATACTTGGGAGAGAATAATACATACCTGTCATCATTGCAGCGGATTTGAGTGAAGCTCAAATAGAAGCCCTAGTCTCAGTTCTGAAGCAATACAAGAGAGCTAATGGGTAGATAATTACAGACATCATTGGCATATCCCCTGGGATATGTACTCATAAGATTCAGCTAGTCAAAGTTTACAAATTGAGTATTGAGCATCAAAGGCGGTTGAACCCCCCGATACAAGAGGTTGTGAAGAAAGAAATAATCAAGTAGTTAGATGCTGGAGTAACCTACCCAAAATTACTGACAGTGAGTGGGTGAGTCCAGTGTAATGTGTTCCAAAGAAGAGAGGTATCACAGTGGTGCCCAATACAAAGAACGAGTTGATCCCCATGAGACCAGTCACCGGTTGGAGAGTGTGCATGGATTGTACAAAATCAAATGCTTCTATCGAGAAATATCATTTTCCTATGCCCTTCATGGATCAAATGCTTGATAGACTGGCAGAAAAGAGATGGTATTGTTTCCTTGATGGGTATTCCGGCTACAATCAAATTATTATTGGGCCTAAGTATCAAGAGAAGACAATGTTCATATGCCCCTATTGTACCTTTGCATTTAAGAGAATGCCCTTTGGACTTTGCAACGCTCTAGCTACATTTTCAAGAGGCATGATTTCTATCTTCTCGGACACGATTGAACGTACTATTGAGGTGTTCATGGATGACTTCAGTATCGTTGGCCATACTTTTGAAGAATTCCTTTTACATTTGCGTGATGTGTTGCGGAGATGTGTCGAGAGTTACTTGGTTCTAAATTAGGAGAAATGCCATTTTATGGTCAAAGAGGGCATCGTATTTGGTCACAGAATTTCGGGCAAGGGAATTGAGGTGGATAAAGCAAAAATCGAGGTGATAGAGAAGTTGCCACCACTAATTTCGATAAAAGGTTTTAGAAGTTTCTTAGGCCACGCTAGATTCTATCGCTGCTTCATAAAGGATTTCTCCAAAATCTCATAAGCCTTATATGGGTTACTAGAAAAAGATGCGAAGTTTGTATTTGATGATGCATGCATGCACGCCTTCGAAGAACTGAAAAGAAGGTTGACGTCAACATCCATTATTGTGGCTCCAGATTGGTCAGAACTATTTGAGCTAATATGTGATGCAAGCGGGGTTGCACTGGGTGTGGTGTTAGCACAACGAAGAGAGAATGTCCTGCATCTGATATATTATTCCAGCAAAGCACTGAATATGGCCCAGAAGAATTACAATGTGAGCAAACAAGAATTGCTTCTATCGATGTTTGCATTTGAAAAATTTCATTCATATTTGTTAGGAGCTAAAGTGATTGTGCATACAGACCATGCAACGCTTAAATATCCGATGGCAAAAAAGGATTCAAAGCCAAGATTGATTAGATGGGTACTTCTCTTGTAGGAATTTAATTTTGACGTGATTGGTGGAAAAGGGTCAGAAAATCAGGTTGCCGATCACCTTTCTAGATTGGCAGATGAGGCTATGGTGAAGTTTGATAATGGATTTGATATAAATGACTCATTCCCCGATGAAAGAGTTCTGGCAGCATCATATGATCTTATACCTTGGTTTGCAGATTATGCTAACTATTTGGTGAGTGATGTAATGCCCCCTAATTTGGACACCCATCAACAACACAAGTTTATGCATGATATAAAGAAGTTCTTTTGGGATGAACCATATTTTATTTCACATTTATGCAAATAGGATCATTTTTTGGTGTGTTCCAGAAGTGGAAATGACGAGCATTCTTGATGCATGCCACTCTTCGTTTGTGGATGGCCATCACAGTGGAGCTCGAACGGCTTACAAAGTGGTACAGTGTGCCTACTGTTGTCTGTCTATACATCAAGATGTCCATGATTATGTAATGTCTTGTGATAGATGCTAAAGAGAAGACGGAGTGATGCGATGGCACAAATTCCCTCTGAATCTTATTTTTGTCATAAAACTATTCGATGTATGGGCCATTGATTTTATCGGACCCTTTGTTAGCTTTCATTGTAAAAAATATATTTTGGCTGCAGTTGATTATGTCTCTAAGTGGGTGAAGGCCATATCTCTACCGAACAATGAGGGTAATATTGTTACAGGGTTTCTCCGAAGAAGCATGTTTTCCAGGTTCAGCACGCCTTGCCCAGTTATTAGTGATGGAGGTTCTAATTTTTGCAACTGACTGTTCAAAGCTCTCCTTGAAAGATATGGTGTGAAACACCATGTGGCAACCCCATATCATCCCCAAACCAGTGCGCAAGTGGAGGTATCAATAGGGAAATAAAACAAATCTTATCCAAAATGGTGAATGTGAATTGCAAGATTTGGTCAAGAAAGCTAGATTACGCTTCATGGGCCTACCATACTTCCTTCGAAATGCATATTGGAATGTCCCCTTATCAACTGGTGTTTGGGAAAGCTTGTCACTTGCCAATTGAACTTGAGCACAAGGCATTGTTGTCATTAAATAATCTGAATCTAGATTGGCATGACGCTGCAACTTCCAGGTTGATGCAAGTGAATAATCTTGATGAATTTGGATTACAAGCATATGAGAGCTCTTCCTTGTACAAGCAACGAATGAAAGTTTAGCATGATCACAGAATTGAGGATTGCTAATTTACTCTGGGATACATGGTATTACTTTAACACTCCAGGTTAAGATGGTTTCCTAGAAAACTCAAATCTAGATGGAGGGGACCCTTCAGAGTAGTGCATGCCTTTAGTCATGGAGCTATCAAGGTAGAAAGCAACGATGACACAACTTTCAAAGTGAATGGCCAGAGAGTCAAACCATACATGGGTGACTTAGAAGAAATCAAGACAATAGATGATTGGTATCGCAAAAGCTTTCTATCATGCCCCGATAATAGATCAGGCGCTTCCTGGGAGGCAACCCAAGGTATTCCCCTTGGACCCTTTCTATTTGTTTTTACTTTAAGGACAAAGTATCATGTTTTGGTGGGATGTGGGGAGTTATGGATTAAGGTGAAGTGTGAGTAGCCTAAAGTCCATAGATTGCCCTATTTTTGATCCCAAAGTTTTCTTGCCATGCTTCTTTTTTCTTGTAAATATTTATTTTTCTGGTGAACCGGCATGTTCAGGTAGTGTCGATAATGGATAAATTCATAGTAGTATTGTCTATTGGCACCTACATAATTTTTTGATGTGTTTTTAAAGTTTTGATGAAAAATTGGGTACTTTCAAAATTTTTGAGGTTGTAATTATTGATGAATTCATACATTTTTGAGTATCTGGAAAGGTTTGTTATGATATTGTTAAGGTAAGTTGAGACTGAAAACATGACCTGTGAGTCTATACTTGATTGTGGATGTAATTTCCATGTGTGTTGTGAGATTATTTTGCTACATTCATGCATCTTGTATGGACCAAGAACTTGCCTTGTTACTCTTAAAATTGGTTTGGTGATGAGGTGGATATGGAAAGGATCTTAGGCCTTTGTTATTTGAGTAAAACCACTTTTCGCCTAAATGACCCACCAGATGAGTGAGTGAATCACTTGTTCCAAACTTTTGAGCTTCCCATGTACTCATTCTTTCTTGATACCTTGATAGCTTCAACTTGTTTGATGAAGTACCTTGATATTGACCCTGATCTATCCTTGAACATGTGAACCTTGATTGAGGCCAAAGGCCTAAGTTGAGGGTGGCTGCAGTTGGTGGCCCTAGTTTGAGGCATAAATATTGTGTACTTCACCTGAGGCTAAAAAGCCTAAGTTGAGGGTGACCCATATTGTGTTAAAGTAATAATAATATGGTGGTTAGTTGGGAAATCAGGAAAGAAATGAAAAAGCATGAACCAGTGAAGAAAAAGAACAGAAAAGTGCTTGAGTTGAATTTTTTTTTAGTAAAAATGAGTTTGAAATCAAGGTACAGCTGAAAAAGAGAAAGAAAGCACTTGAGAAAAGTTCAAAACAGGAGAATAAAGATGGATTGAGTAAAAAGGGTTGCATCATGAAAGCAAAATGTGTTGGTAAACATGGTTCAAGGATAGCTTTTAGTCACTACTTGCCTAAAATACCATAACAAAGCACTCTGAACCTATGTTACAAGCCTATAAGTCACTCTGAACCTATGTTACAAGCCTATAAGTCCTAAAGTGATCCAACTGCACTTTATCACCAATCTAGAGGATGAGTATAGAGGAAAGCCTATAGTGCTAGTCAATATGCATTGAATTTAATTTGTGAAAGTGAGAATGCTTCCTCAGTCCCTAAATTCTAAATGCTTTTGAGTGAGTATGAGGGACTTCTTTCCAGTGAGGGCATTTGCACTACTTGAGTAGCATATGACTATACTAGCGATTGTGGATGGTTGATGCTCCTTAGCTTGTCATAGTTGGATTTCTAGGTATCTCATTGTGTTCTTGTTTGCTTAATAACTCTGTAATCCTATTTTGCAAGTAGTAGTTGGGTACCTGAATCAAAGGAGCTATTGTATATTCCATTAGTATAGTTTCTATGTATTTCTCCTTTAGGGTGTTGATGTGCTGTCAAAATACAATACATTTAATGCCTAAAATAAGGGATTTTATGAGTACTTGATGCGACCTTTTATGGTTTTGATATGTTTTTTTGTTAATCTTGCAGAAAATTTAGGTTGGGATGATTTTGAAGAAAAGTTACAGATTTTGCTGAAGCATAGGCCATACGAGCCCACCTACGAGTCATAGCTCAAGTTATGAGTTGTAGGGTGTGTTATAGAAAGAAACAGAAACCAAAAATCATAAATCTTCCAAGTGAAGGTCACACTTATGAGGATATGTTACAAGTTGTAAGACATACTATGACTCGTATAGGTGGACTCGTAGCAAGAATCAAAGAGCCAAAATGTTGGACCAAACAACTGAAGGCCAAGACTGCAAAAAGAACTAATGAGTCATAACTCAAGCAACGACTTGTACCTATGGGTCATACCAGTTTAGTCCAAGATGCCAAGAACCTGATATGAGACCCCGCCTACGACTCGTAGGTCATCCTATGAGTCTTACCTGTGAGACTTATCTGCTGCCAACTATCATTTCTATGTAAATTCTAGGGTTATTTTGTAAATACTATATATAGTTTAGGTTAAGTTTTTAGAAGAGAGTTCGACCAGGAGACATTCTTCGATCACTTTTTAAACCTTTTCTTAGTTTTTTTAGAGTAGTTTATTGTTCTCTCTTGGAAAACCCATTTTGGGGGTTGCAAATATTGCCTTGTACTCATTGTTGATTAATTAAGCTTGTGGTACCTATTTTCTTCATTGTTATCAGTCAAACTCTCATTTATGTCTTGTATGTGCATTTTTGCTTGTTTTGTTTTAGCCATGAGTAGCTAAGCACCCACAACTTGGGGTTGAGGGAACCATGGGTAGTTGACTTGAGATAACCTAGGTTTATTGCATTTCTATGATTTGGGTTTGCATGTATTGTCTACTTCCCTTCGTTATGATTGATGTTTGGTGGTGTCCAACACCAAACCCCTCCTATTATCACGATCTCGACCAAGCTAGTGATGAATAGGAAAAGGGAAGTAGATGACTGGATTCGATCAATGTCTTCTCATCTAATCAACTGAACCTAACCAAGGAGAGGTTGACTATGACAATTAGTAAAAGTTATTTAGCATACCATTGTTGCCGACCAAGCGCTATAGTGAAATTCAACCTTCACCTTCATAAGATGGTTGGAAGAACCTAAGTTATCATCCTGCATGCTAATCTTCAATCATAGTTATGAAGTTACCTAAGGTAATCGAGTCAATGAACCATGGGGAAAACAATTCCCAAGTTGTCCCTAAAATTGAGTGTTTTATCACATAGTTGTATAGTCGTAATTTTACTTTTGTTTTTGAATCACAACCTCCCCCCCCTATTTAGAGATTTTTAGTTATTGATGCTTGAGACGATTAGTAGTGAAGTCTTGTAGTCAAGCCTTATATTCCCTATGGATTCGATCTTGACCTTTGGTTAGGTTAATTGCTGACAAGGATCACTTTCTTATTAGAGCGTGAACATCAGGACTTGTCATTTACATCTTGGACGAACACATTACAACTATTTCCAATTCTGATCCATCGACTATGCAGTGTAGCTTGTGTTCCTATAGACCTTCACTGGTACCCTCATTTAGAGGCCACATGCACTATGGATCTTAGCCTGATGAAGGCTGATGAGAACCTGGTGGCCTTACCACGAGCAGCTCCTCCAGCTATCCCAGAGCCATTCTCGATAGAGCCTCAGATTCCAAGTTCATTTCCAGCTACTACCGGCACTACTCTGGCTACTACAGAGCTTACACCAGCGGTTGAGATTGAGTCTACACCATCCTCTAGCACTCTGGCACCAGCAACATCTACTTTAAAGGTTGACCCTCATTTCTCTACTATTGCATTTCAGCCTTTATTACACAGGGTGGCTGCAGTAGAGGGAAGGTTACGTGTGTTATCAGTAAGGGTTCGGCCATTGATTGATCAGATTGTTCAGGACTCCAAGGAGAGGATGAAGACATTAACCCGAGACTTAGTTGATAAGAGTTTGAGTGGTGGATGCCCGGATTGATGCATTTAAGACTAGAGTCCATATGAGGCTTGAGGCAGCTAGGCCTGTCGATGCGAGTGCGGCTATTGAGGAGTTGCCCAAGTTCAAGGCCGACTTATTACAGATGTTGGTAGCCCCTGTTCCAGCCCAGAGGTAGCATCGGTAGGTGATGAGGCATTTGATTGGCTCAGTGACCGTCCGGACACCTGTGGAAAGAGGCCTCTCGAGCGCAATGATCCAGAGCCAACTGCAAAGAGGCCGAGACCTGAGGAGGAGACCATACTAGAAGAGGTGATGTAGGAGTCACTACTGCTTGCCATTCAGAGATATAGAGAGGAGCATACCCCACATGGAAAGGGTACCTCAGGAGTAGCTATAGCCCAGGTAGCTGAGGAGGAGTTACAACCCTAAGACCCAACAGATCAGCCCGAGACTAGTGCTTGAGCACCATGATTTTTGACCCCTTTTGAGCTCGACTCTTATTTTGCTTTATGGATATTTTGTCCTAGTGTTGGACAATGTTGTTTTTTTGTTGGCTTTTGGATGTTTTTGTTGGATAGTGTTCTTATATTGGGTTTTGGATATTACTTTTGTTAATTTTTTGTTTTTAATGTTTATATATCTATGTTATGTTTTCATTTTCTCATCTTAAGTTTGTGTTTTTACTTTTAGACAAAGTATCATATTTTGGTGGGGTGGTGGAAGTTATGGATTAAGATGAAGTCTGAGTAGCCTTAAGTCCATAACTTCCCCTATTTTTGATCCCAAGATTTTCTTGCCGTGTTTGTTTTTTCCTTGTGGATGTTTAATTTTCTGTTGAACCGGCATATTTTAGGAAGTGTAGATAATTTTTAAATGCATAGTAGTGTTATTGTTTTTTATACATATAGTTCTTAGTAGTTCTTCAAGTTTTTGGTAAAAATTAGGTACCCTCGAAAATTTTTGGATTGTGATTGTTGATACATTCATACATTTTGAGTATTTGGCAATGTTGTTCTGATAACGTGAAGGTAAGCTGAGGCTAGAAGCATGACTTGGGAGTCTTGACTTGATTATGTGTGAAATGCCATGTGTGTTGTGAGCTTATTTTGATGCATTCATGTATCATGTATAGACTCAGAACTTGCCCTAGTACTCTAAGACTGGTTTAGTAATTTGGTTGATCTGGAAGTGAGCTTAGGCCTTTATTTTGATAGTAAGCCTACTTTTGCCTAAATTACCTACCAAATGAACTAGTGAATCCCTTGTTCCAAAAGTTTAAGGTTCTCATGTACTCATTCTTTCTTGACACCCTGCTAACCATACCTCGTTTGATGAAATACCTTGATATTAGCCCTGATCTATCCTAGAACATGTGAACCTTGATTGAGGCTAAAAGCCTAAGTTGAGGGTGGCTGCATTGGTGGCCCTGATTTGAGGCATAGATATTGTGTACTTCACCTTAGGCTAAAAGCCTAAGTTGAGGGTGGCTCTTATTGTGGTGAAGTAACAAAAATGAGGTAGTTAGTTGGGTTGAAAAGAAAGAAAGTAAATAATCATGAGCTGGGTGAAGAAAAAGTCAAGAAAGAGTGCCTTGAGTTGAAAAGATTAGCAAAAATGAGTTCAAAATGGAGGCACAACTGAAAACTGAAAGAAAAAGCCCAGAAAAAGCTTGAAATGGGTGAATAAGGGAGGAGTTAGTGAAATTAGATGGGTTGTGAAGGTAAAAATGTTGGTAAGCATGGTTCAAGGATAGCTTTCAGTCACTAATTGCCTAAAACGCCATACTAAATCCCCCTAAACCTATATTACAAGCTCTTAAGTCCTAAAGTGATCCAAATCCACTTGGTCACCAAGCCAAAAGATTAGTGTAGGGGCAAGCTTATGGTGTTAGTCATTGTGCGTGAATTTCAATTATGAGAGTGATAATGTTTCCTCAATTCCTGAAGTTTGAATGTTTTTGAGTGAGCACAAGGGACTTCTTTCTAGTAAGGGCATTTGCACTATTTGAGTAGCATATGACTAAACCAGTGATTATGGATGGTTGATGCTCCTTAGCTTATAATAGTTGGATTTCTAGGAATGTCATTGTGTTCTTGTTTTGCTTAACAACTTTGAAATCCTGTTTTGAAAATGGTAGCGGGGTACCTAAATCAGAGGAGTTAACGTATATGCCATTAGTATAGTTGCTATGTATTTCTCTTTGTCTGCATAGATTCAGTCATCGCTTGAGGACAAGCAATAATTCTAAATTGAGGGTGTTGATGTTCTGTCAAAATACAACACATTTGGTGCTTGAAACAAGGGATTTTGTGAGTTCTTAAAGCGGCTTTTTATGGTTTTGATGTGTTTTTGTGTTGACCTTACAGAAAAGTTAGGTTGATATGACTTTAAAGAAAAATTGCAGATTATTTTGGAAGCATAAGCCATACGAGCCCATCTACGAGTCATAGCTCAAGCTACGAGTCGTAGGGTGTGTCATAGTGTGAAACAGAGATCAAAAATAAGAAATCTGCCAAGTGAAGATCGCCCCTACGCAGATATCATACCAGTCATAAGACATACCACGATTCGTATAGGTGGACTCGTTGCAAGAATCAGAGCGCCAAATGTTGGACCAAAACTAAAGACCAAGACTACGAGACGAGTATACGAGTCGTAGCCCAAGAAACAACTTGTACCAGTGGGTCACACCAGTTGAGTCCAAGATGCCAAGAACTTGTTACGAGACCTCGATTATGACTCATAGGTCACCCTACGAGTCGTATCTGCGAGGCATACCAGTTGCCAGCTATCTTTTCTGCATAATTCTTAGGGTTTATTTGTATACACTATAAATACTTTAAGTTAGGTTTTCATTTGATATCAGACATCTTGTAGACTTAGAAAATTGCTTTTGAATATTCTCTCAAGAATATCTTAGGTTTTCACCTTAGTTTATTATATTCTCTTGGAAAACTCATTTTGGGGATTGCAAATCTTGTGCTATACACTTTGGATATTTATCAAGCTTGTAAGTTTTCAACTTGTGGTGTCTGCACTTTTCATTGTGTTGGTAAAACTCTCAACTATGTCTATTATTTGCATTTTTATGTGTTTTACCTTAGCTATGAGAGCTAACCACCCACAACTTAGGGTTGTGGGAATCATAGGTAGTTGACTTGAGATAACCTAGGTTTCTTGCATTTCTATGGTTGTGATTTTACATGTATTGTCTATTTCTCTTCATTATTATTGTTGTTTGGTGGTGGCCAACACCAAACCCCAACTACTATCAAGGTCCCGACCAAGGTAGTGATGAATAGGAAAAAGGAAGTAGATGACAAAATTTGATTGATGTGTTCTCGTAGAATCAACCAAGCATGACCAAAGGGGGGTTTAGTGGAACAATAGGTAACGGTTAATTTGCATGCCATGGTTGCCAACCATGCGCCATGGGTGAAATTCGACCTTTACCTTCACAAGAGGGCTGGAAGAACCTAAGTTACCATCCTGCAAGCAAATCACCAATTGTAGTTATGTTATCTAGGGTAATCGAGTCTATGCACCATGGGGAACACAATTCCCAAGTTGTCCCCAAAATTGAGTGTTTACTTGTGTTATAGTTAGTATTTGTTTTTTTTTGAACCACAGCCCCCACTATTTAGAGATTTTAGTTATTGATGCTTGAAATGATTATTAGTGAAGTCTTGTAGTCAAGCCACATATTCCCTGTGGATTCGACCCTAACTTTCGGTTAGGTTAATTGCTGACAACGACCGTTTTCTTGTTGGAGTGTGAACATCAGATATCATTATCTCCTCAGATATATTAACCCGTCGACCTTGCACTCATGGCTCTGTTAGCCTGCACTAATTGAGAGGTTTCTTCCCCTTGGGAAGAGAATGTTGGATTGTGGCTGCATAAGAGGCGTAGAACTCCCTCAACAGAATAGGGGAGTACTTACCAAGAGACTGTATTAACCACATGATCCCAAAATGAATCATCATTTCCTATAGATCGGGGACATGGCTAAGTCCATCTTCTATCACCTTGGACTACTCATAAATAGAATGGGTAGGCTTGCGCCGCTTTTTGGGCTGCATACCCTCTCTGAGTATCTCATCGATTCCCTCAATGCACCACTGGTTGGCATGGGCATCTGGTGTTGATGATGAAGATGGTGCGAGAGAGGACTCAATATCTCCTCTATCCTCAGAGACCATCTCTGAGCTAGACTCCTCTCCTGATGGAGTCATCTATTGCATACTGCTACATTCATCACTATCTTTCTCTTCAGACCAACAAAGTGTATCAACCGGACCTTTAGTATGCCTAACTTTGGCTGCTCTTCTAGTCTGTCGTACAGAAGCTGCTAGGTCTGGTGTAACATCGAGAATCTCTAATGATCCACTCAGCTGAGGGGTCTGCTCATCACTCAAATGCTCATCATCTGAAGGCTCATGCCTAAGCTTTCTCCTCAGAGCCTCAATCTTAGAACGTCTATCATTTGGGACTATAATACCTGAAATATAGATAGAAACGTACCATGGTTAGGCCCAAGAAAGAAGAAATTGAATAACAAAATTATCCTAGTATAGTTGCAGTAGAGCTCTACGAAAGCCCATTTGTGAGTAGTAATGAGCACTACGAAGAATAAGGTACTCTCGTAGACCAGAAGTTCAGAAAAATATTTGTCACTAGAACAGTCTACGAGACTAGGTACGACTCATAAAGTGGCTTATGAGTCATAGATTGGGGTCCTAATTAACTCTAGAGAATAGTTAAGGACAGGCAGGGATCTACGAGACGTAAAGTTATCTACGACTTATAAAAGGTCTCGTCTGATGGAAACTCAAAAATGTCAAGTTTCTAGAATTCTACATGAAATACCCCTCATGTGCTTCAGAATGCCTCATAATCGTAATTTCCATATATCTCAAACTCCATGCGTGTTTTCGGAAATTCGACTTCATATTCTTTATCAGGGGACAAAATTAAGTGGGGAATGGGCATAACCTAGATTTTAGATGACCCGTACCAAAAAATAATTTTCAATAATTTTATGATTTTCTATGGTTGTCTGCCCCCAGGCTGCAACGCGCCTAGGGTGAGCCACTGTGTAATTTTATTTCCTTGTCTGGTTTGTGTCACACCTATGGTGGGGACCTGTGTATGTTTTTCTTCAGTTTTCGTATTTCATCCAAAGGAATTGGGGTAATACCCCCATGCCCATTTAAGCATGAAATCTTCCACACTTAGCCATTATCAACTCTGTAACTCACAAAACCCTTAAGTTCATTTCAAGAAATTCAAGGTTTAAGGTGTGTGGGTCTTCATCCGTGGGTCCTTTCATCCATGGAGCCCAACCTTCTTATTTGTGGAAATTACATGATTTTAAGTTATATTACCTATGAATATCTCTTATTATTAAATATCAACATGAATTATGGTGGGATTTTATCAAGTATTGATTGATTACGCATGAATATCTATTTTAAACTTATTCCATGAATTGATTTTGTCTATTGAGACTATGCATGATTTGAGCTATGAAACTATGAACTATTATGAGCTTTACGATTAATTTCAAGATAACCTAAATGAGGGTTTTATTACAATTTTGGTGGGTTAATGTTGAATTGATTTCACTCTCCTTGTTATACTCTTGAGTTGCATGATTTTGAATAAGCATCATAAACCCATAATGTGTTTGATAAAATTACATGACAAGAATTCTTAAGTTGTTGATGAACTATTACATGATTTACAAGTCAAGCGACTTTATGATGATTAAGTGCTTTCAAGCATGTATTGAATTCATGAATAGTATCTATGATTTTAGAAGTATCAAGTTGAGCCCTATTTCAAGATTCTATCGTATTGTAAGCTCATAATCAGGAATGTTGTCACTATCAAAGTTCCTCAATACGACTGTCGATGGATCAACACCGAGCCTCAATTTTATCGGAATCTCTGCTTCATCATCCTCATCCATTAAAATCATTGAGATGACTTGGAACTCATAATCATTAATTTTTCCTTGCTCTGACTCCACACTGACCACATATGAACTCTTTATGGATGCTCTGTCCTAGTGCCTCCATGTGCGATTTGCCTTGACCACTTGCTCCTATGTTCTACAATCCTTGAAAATGGTTGATCTAGAATCATGCCCTTCATGATAGTATCAGCACAGGCTTGACTGTTCTCATCAAATGCATGGTAGAAGATCTCTACTAAAGTGTCTCAACTATCTTGTGGTCGGAACAATCCTTAGACATTTTGTAAACCGCTCCTAAGTGGTGTTTATCAAATCACCAGAAAGTTGCTCGAAGTTGTTGATCTGGCCCTTTAACTTGAGCTTCTTCGATCTAGGCAAGTACCTCTCCTAACAAGCATTCTGCAAGTCTGCCCAACTAGTGATTAATTGCTACATGAATTTAGATAACTATAATGCAGCATTGCTCATAAGAGACAATGGGAAGACACGAAATCCCACAACATCCATAGACAGATTTTGTGTCCCCATCACACTTTTACAAATGAATACCATATTGTGCAAATGACTATGTGGATCCTCCGATGGACGGTTCTGCAGCTTCTAAAGTAACCCATTAGAGATTATGTACTTTGTGTATGCAGGTAATGGAGGAAACACAATAACTCCAGTCACATCCATAGAGAAGGGGTTCAACCTGTATTGATTCCACTGGTAAGCATTGGCGTTGAACTCCTGAAATTGTGGAATGTCCTCTAAAGGAGGTGGATTCTCATTCTGACCCTTGTCATTATTGTTCCTATTCAGGTCTGCATTAGCTGCATTGTTAGCATTATATGGGTCATTCTTCTTGTAGTTCTGTGGATCTCAAGATCAAATGGAGTTAAGGGATTGCCTTAACTCTGAGTGTTGGGCATACACTACTCGTACCCCTTGCAAAGAACAAAAACTAAAAAAAGTAAAATAAAAGGAACGATGCCAGAATATTGATGTTGCCCAAGTTACACCTCCTTTTTAGGCGATAAAGCGGGGCTGTCAAGAAATATAACCTTACCAAGGTTATGTAAGAAATATTCTTCAAATATGAAATGCAGCTTCATTTTTGAGTCATTTCTCTGTCTTCTGGGATTTGTTTTGGCTCAACTTTTGGCTATGGACTTGGGGAGATATTGGGATCATTCTATGAGGTTTGGTTCCACAATTCAGGCATTGGCCCTATTTTCCCATCTTAGGTCTAATTATTATCAGTTCACTCATTTTTCAAGAATTATAGCCAATGTGAACGTGTGAACCTTATGAACTGTATTTTTGACAGCTGAGCAGCATCAAGAAACAATTCAGATGGAAAAAATCTTGGGCAGACTGATTTAGGATGCAAGGAGTCATTGGCCATGTAGGCTAGGCTTTGTTTTGACCTTAGACTGAGTTGGAATGCATGCATATTGAGCTATAATATGTAGAATAATACTATTTATTGATTTAATTATTGA
>JAOTQR010093069.1:0-31926 GCA_025774065.1 Solanum ossicruentum | reverse complement strand
TAATGTTGATTGGAACTTGTGGGCTGTTGGATGGAAGGTTATTGGCTCACGTCCTTCATGACATCTTGAGTGCTATTGTAAGACTATTTTAAGTCTCTTTGCATGTGTAAATGTTGTTGGAACAGTTTGGTTAGAGTTAGAATAGGTTTGGAGTTGTCGACGTCAAAATGTAGCGAAGGGAGGTAACGTTATGCTGTCCATTTGTAGGTTATCTAGAATTGTTATGCGTTGTGCTTTTTGGAATGTTGTAAGACTATTATAACATTAAAAAAGGTTGTACATGATGTATACGTGAGAATGTGTGTTATAAAAACACGATTAAGTAGCGAAAAGATTGAAAGAATACACTCGGGTTCATAAATACCTGCTTGTTGTCCGTGTATTGTTTTGTTATGTGATTAGGCTACCAAGGTGTATCTATTTTCTGCTAGTGCTAGTTTTATCACCTACTATGTGTAGATAAATATTTGGAGGAAGGGAAGGTTAACTCGAGATAGTAACGAGGTCATATAATAAGGTATGTAAGGCTACTTGATTTCGTATTATTTGGCATGAAACATAAATCCTTCCTTGGCACATAAAGGAACTCACCAACTCCGATACAACTATTAACCATGTCTATACTCTTTTAGATATTCATATGATTCCATACATAGTCACCTTCAAATCTGCATATATGCTTGGACACCAAGTTACATGAGTACTTGTCGCGAAATAAAGTTCATGAGTTGTTCCATTACATACGCATTCCATCATATGTGTAATGTACTCTTTTCATTGTCATATTTTCTTGTATGATTATCTGCATGTCATATGCTACATATACAGTTCTATAGCTCCAAAATTATGACCACCGAAAGAACCATCTCCAAGGTAATTGAAAGGTAAAATATATTATTTATTGATGGGTAGTAGCCCTAGGGATGGAAGAATCACCTAGCCAAGGACAATCCTATCACGGGTGGTAGCCCGAGGAATTAAGGAAGAACCTAGCTAGGGATGATCTTGATATATTGTTTATTGATAGGTGGTAGACCGAGGGGTGGAAGAATCACCTAGCCAGGGACGATTCTATCACAGGTGGTAGCCGGAGGGGTTAAGGAAGAACCTAGCCAGGGAAGATCCTGAGACAGTTTCACCACTGATCAGTTGGTCATATGTATTACAGTTGTGCCTAGATTATATAGTAAAGGTAAAGTTATATAAATAACACAAAGTACATGATTCTGTGGTCTCAAATCTTACACCGGTGTATGGTTTCATTTGAGTTGTTTCTTTATATAAAGTATATCTTGCCTTACATACTCAGTACATTACCTCATACTAACGTCCCTTACGGGGGACCTGCATTTCATGTTGCAGGTATAGGTGCTAGTAGATCTCCCCAGTAGGTGTACAGGACATTCAGCTGTTGTTACCAAGCTCCAGGTTGCTTTGGGGCTTTGTGTATGTCTAGGCCTTATATGTTTGTATTGTACAGTTAGTCAAGGCGAGGTAGGTCCCGACACTTATCACATATTTTTTCTTATCTAGAGGCTTTGTAGATTATGTAAATTAAAGTGTGGTCATGTCTCGTATTTTAGACACCGCGGCCCCAACGGCCTAGTCATATGCATTTCTTTTATGCTTGTTATCACTGTTTATCTGCTTCAAGGCATGTCAAATGTAGAAATCTTTTATATTATGTATAGAAAACGCATAGATACAGGTTGGTTCTCTTGAGCCTTATTGACAGCGGGTGCCAGTCCGCCCTAACGGGACTTTGGGGTGTGACCGAAGTGGTATCAGAGCGGGTCGTCATAGGAAGTCTACAAAGTCGTGTCTATGTAGAATCTTGTTTATTGATGTATTGTGCACCACATTTATGCGCAAGAGGCTATGTGGCATTTATGAGTTGTTACTTTCTTTCCATTCTTTAGATTGTTCCATAAAGTTAAGTGTAATAGGTGCATTATGTCTAATTCCTAAATTGTTTTGTACAACAAGTATGCCAGAAACCAAGAAGAACAATAGTAAAGGGAAGGGAGTAGAAGTGGTGGTTGGTATACCCAGCCAGGTGAGAAAATGAGATGAGGTTGGAGAGGAGACTTTATCATAGATATCTCTAACTCCTCCAGCTCCTGATGAACTGGGAAGTAGTGAAATTCCCCCAAAACCACCTGTCAACGCTACAGTGCAGGATCTGAGAAATGCAGTCCAAATATTGACTCTTATAGTTGTTGGCCAAGGTCAAAGGCAGGAAGGTCCAATTATGGGTATCGATGGTACGAATAGGGAAGCTGGTACAAGGATACGTGGTTTTCTTAATTTGGACCCCCCAGCCTTCAATAGGTTAGATCCTAATGAAGACCACCAGGACTTTATTGAGCAAATTCAGCATACTTTAGATGTTATGGACATAAGTGGGACAGAAGCAGCCTAGTTAGCGACATATACATTGAAGGGTGTGGCTATATTATGGTATGAAGCTTGGAAGCAATCTAAGGGTATAAATGCACCTCCAACTACCTGGGAAGAGTTCAGAGAGGCATTTCTTGATCATTACTTACCATTAGAGATCTGAGAGGCCCATGCAGATCAGTTCTTGAATCTCCACCAAGGGAATATGAGTGTGAGGGAGTATAACCTTCAATTTAATTCCCTGGCCAAGTATGCTCCTAATGTAGTTGCTACTATGGCAGATAGAGTTTATCAATATGTGGATAGATTGGATACATATTTGGTCAGAGACTATATCATTGCTTCCTTGAACAAAGATATGGACATAGCAAGAATGTAGGCTTTTGCACAAAATCTGAAGGATTAGAGGCAAAGGAGAAGGACAAAAGAGTTGGAAAGGGGGCAGGCTAAAAGAGCCAAATATACAGGGCAATTTACATCATCCCAAGGTGAGTTTAGACCTCAATTTTCTAATAGACCACCTAGGCCATCATCCTCTGACTCTGCAGTCAGTGCTCTACCATAATTTCAAGGGTCTTGAAGTAATCAGTGTGGTCAATAAGGTGAAGGGAAAAGTGACCGTACAATGGGCAATTCAGCAGGCCAACCAATGAATCAATCAGCCTTGGAAATAGTGGAAGGAGTCATCTAAGTATATGTCATATTGGGAAAGATGTTTGTTATTGGTGTGGTGCGCCAGGGCACATGATAAGAGATTGCCCGAGGAGACGTATGGGTAATATAACACGATCTACTAGGTCAG
Source organism: Solanum ossicruentum (assembly GCA_025774065.1). Classification (NCBI taxonomy): domain Eukaryota; kingdom Viridiplantae; phylum Streptophyta; class Magnoliopsida; order Solanales; family Solanaceae; genus Solanum; species Solanum ossicruentum. The sequence continues at coordinate 28,724 of JAOTQR010093069.1, read as the reverse complement.
CTATTGCATCATCATCATCGATTCCCCTAACAGGTAGGGGTCAGCAAGCACCTATGAGCCATGGTACAGGTGTTAGAGGGGCATCTAACTCTAGCGGAGTCCAGAATCGCACTTATGCACTGGGGAGTCGGCAAAATTTAGAAGCTTCAACTTATGTGGTCACAGGTATATTTTTCATATTTTCACATAATGTACATGCATTAATTGACCCTAATTCTACACTATTATACATCACACCACTAGTTGCTGGAAAGCTTAAGAAAACACCCAAATTATTGAGCAAACCATTTGAAGTGTCCATACCAACCGGTGAGTCTATTATATCTAGAAGGATTTATTATGACTGTGTAGTAACTGTTTGTGATCGTGACACAATGGCTGACCTTATTGAGTTAGAAATGGTGGAATTTGATGCTATAATGGGTATGGATTGGTTAGCTTCTTGTTATGCCACCGTGAATTGCTGAACTAAGAGAGTGTACTTCCACTTTCCAAATGAGGCAGTTATTGAATAGAAAGGCAATGTTAGGGCACCAAAGGGTAAGTTTATCTCTTGTTTTAAGGCAAGAAAGATGATATCAAAGGGATATATATGTCATCTAGTTAGTGTGAGGGATATGGAGGCAGAATCACCAACTCTTTAGTTAGTTCCAGTAGTGAATGAGTTTGTCAACGTGTTCCCTGAAGAACTTCCAGGATTACCTCTTGAACGGGAACTAGATTTAGGTATTGACTTACTTCCAGGCACTCAACCTATTTCTATCCCTCCATATAGAATGGCCCCAGTGGAATTTTCGAAATTAGAAGAGCAGTTAAATTATTGGATAACGGTTTCATAAGACCTAGTGTGTCCCTCTGGGGTACACCAGTGTTATTTGTATGAAAAAAGGATGGCACCTTAAGAATGTGTATCGACTATCGGCAATTGAAAAGGGTGACAATTAAAAAATAAATACCCCCTCCCCAGGATTGATCATTTATTTGTTCAGTTACAGGGTGCCAAGAGCTTTTAAAAAATTGATTTGAGATCAGGTTATCACCAAGTGAGGGTGAAGGAGAAAGATATACCTAAGAATGCTTTCAGAACGCGCTATGTCATTTGCGCTAACAAATGTACCAACTGTTTTTATAGATCTGATGAATCAAATATTCAAGCCATTCTTGGATGTGTTTGTGATAGTGTTAATAGATGACATTTGGGTATATTCAAGATCAGAAGAGGATCACGCAGATCACTTGCGACAGGTGTTACAGCTTCTTTGTGATCGACAGTTGTATGCCAAGTTTTCTAAATGTGAATTTTAGCTAAAATCAGTGGCATTCTTGGGTGACATTGTGTCCGATGAGGGAATAAGGGTTGATTCACAAAAGATAGAGGCTGTGAAAGATTGGCCAAGACCAACAACACCCACAAAAGTTCGGAGCTTCCTAGGCTTGACAGGATATTACAGGAGGTTTGTTGAAGGTTTTTCTTCTATTTCTACACCTCTAACAAAGCTGACACATAAAGCAACCAAGTTCCAATGGAATGATGCATGTGAAAGGAGCTTCTAGGAGCTGAAAAATAAGCTAACTTTTGCACCTATGCTAGTACTTCCAGAAGGCACTGAGGGGTATGCAGTGTATTGCGATGCTTCAGGAGTTGTCTGAGGGTGTGTACTAACACAGCATGGTAGGGTAATTGCTTACGCCTCTAGACAACTATGACCACATGAGAAAAACTATCTAACACATGATCTTGAGCTAGAAGCGGTTGTGTTTGCTTTGAAAATATGGTGCCACTATTTGTATGGGGTTCACGTTGACATTTATACTGATCATAAGTGCTTGTAGAACATCTTTAAGCAGGACAGACCTAAACTTAAGACAGTGGAGATGGTTAGAGCTGATAAAGGATTCTGATATTGATATATTATACCATCCGGGGAAGGCAAATGTGGTAGCCGATGCTCTGAGTCGTAAGGCAATCATGAATACTGGTGATCTAGCTGTGATAAGTCAAGGAGTGGCTAAGGATCTACTTCAGTTAGCCAATTTTGGAGTTCGCCTTCTTGAAACTCTAAAGGAAGGGGTTATTGCGCAGAATGCTGCGAAGTCTTCATTGGTAATGGAGGTGAAAGAAAAATAGTTCGAAGATCTTGTTCTACGACAGCTCAAGGAAAAAGTGAGTCAGGGTACGATAAAGGGCCTGATATTAATGGATTAAGAAAGAGGATATTAGAAGAAGCCCATCATTCCTGATATTCTATCCACCCAGGATCAACTAAGATGAACCATGACCTGAAGGGAATATTTTGGTGGGGAGGCATGAAAAAGAACTTTGTAGAATTCGTAGCTCAATGTCCAAATTGCCAATAGGTGAAAGTAGAACACCAAAATCCAGGAGGTTATATACAGTGTATAGAACTTCCAACATGGAAGTGGGATATGATCAATATGGACATTGTTACAGGTTTGCCTCGCTCATTTCAGAAGTTTGATTCTATATGGGTAATAGTTGACAGACTTATAAAGCCAACACACTTCTTGCCAGATAGGAGTGATCATATAGCTGAAGAGTATGCCAAGCTATACCTAAAAGAGATAGTCAAGCTACACGAAGTTCCAATCTCCATTATATCTAACCGAGTAGCTCAATTCGCTGCAAAGTTTTGGAGTCCTTCGAAAGGAGTTTAGGGACACAAGTGAATTTGAGTATAACATTCCACCCCCAAATAGATAGTCAAGTAGAATACACCATTCAGACACTTGAAGATATGTTGTGAGTTTGTGCATTGGACTTTAAAGGTAGTTGGGTGGACCATTTGCCACTTATTAAGTTTGCCTATAATAATAGTTACCACGCGAGTATCAAGATAGTACCTTATGAAGCTTTGTATGGAAGGAAATGTAGGTCGCTAATTGGTTGGTTTGAAGTGGGTAAAACCACCTTACTAGGGCCATATCTAACACAACAAGCCATGGAAAATGTTAAGGTAATACAGCAGCGGCTGGAAACATCTCAAAATCATCACAAACATATGTGGTTGCTAGAAGGAGAGGACTGAAATTTTCCTTAGGGGATTGGGTAATTTTAAAGGTGTCTCCAATGAAAGTGGTTATGAGATTTGGTAAGAAAGGAAAACTGATCCCACATTACATAGGGCCATATCAGATTATTAAGAGTTTTGGGCAGGTTGCATATGAAACTAGAGCTACCCCAAGAGCTTTCAATGGTTCATCCAGTTTTTCATGCCTCAATGCTTCAAAAATGCATAGGCAATCCATCTCGTATCACTTTTATTGAGTGTGTACAGGTTACAAAAAATCTCACCTATGAAGAGGTAACTGTTGCTATTCTAGATCGTCAAATTAAGAAGCTAAGAAATAAAAAAATAGCTTTAGTAAATGTACTTTGGAGAAACCAGCAAGCAGAAGAAATAACATTGGAGACCGGGGACGCAATGAAATCAAAGTACCCTTACTTATTCGAAGCTAAAGAGTAAGTTCAATATACAAAATTGGGACACTAATAGGTAGGTGTGAGTGAATACTTAATATGCTATCAAATGTTTGTGCAAGTAAAGGTTTAAACTTGGTTAAGCTATCCAATTGTGCTAACATTTGAGGATGAATGTTCTAGAGGGGGAGGATGTAACACCCCACACCTTACAATACCAGTATAACACAAATGAAACATGATATGGTTTGGTCAAATTAGCGGCCATTTTTAAAAGTGCTTGAATCTTATGTTATAGGCGATATGTGCATCTGATTCTTAAGAGGGTCGAGTGTATATATGTTTTATGTCAAATTGAGGAGATAATTTCCTTAAATGAAGTAAGAGAATGGATATGCTTGTAGGACTTAGGAATCTAGCAGGTGAGTCACCTACTTGGTTAGCTTAAATTTGCTAGCTAAACGAAGACGAGGCTCGACGTCAAATTTGTCCAAGATCGATTATAAATAAATCCCATGTTAGGGGTGTAAATTTAGCCCATTTTTTAGCATCATAAATGGACTACATTTTCAGCCCAAGAAGTATAATAAAAAGGGCCCAAATGCACTACAACTTACTTGGCTAATTGGACCCAAACTAAGTGAAAAAAAAGTTGGAAAATGGGCAGCCCAAGCCCATTAACTTGGAGACCTATTTAGGACCAAGTGTTAGGGTCAAGCTGCTGGATAACCAGCTTGATAATATGTGGTATAAGGTGGTCAAAAGTTCAAGAGTAAGTCAGCCAAAGACTCCTTTATAACGGGCTCAAAACATCTCCTACAAATCATTGTTAACTTGACCAACAAAAAAAAAAAAAAGATTGTCTCCAACTTTTCTTCCAACGTCTCTTGACTTTGTAAAGCAGCTAAAAGGAACTTCTAGGGTTCTTTGAGAATCCCTAAACCTTGAAGGTAGTGGTAAGTAAGTTTACACATCTGTTTAGTATGGTTTTCTTATGAAAACCAACAAGTATATGCTAGTATGTTTGCGCTGGAAATTTGGGACAGCATGTATTTAGAAAGTTGTTGCACACTTACCTTTTGTTTTAGTGACTTCTCTATGGTTAGTGTGCTGTATTTTGAAGAGAACATGATTTTCTTAACATGTTTTGAGTTATAGATGTTACCCTAAGGTTGCTGCCTTGATTTTGGTTTCATTTAACAAACACGTTTTATTGTGCTATCTTAAATGTAATGTTGATTGGAACTTGTGGGTTGTTGGATGGAAGGTTATTGGATCACGTCCTTTATAACATCTTGAGTGCTGTTATAAGACTATTTTAGGTCTTTTTGCATGTGTAAATTTTGTTGGAACATTTTGGTTAGAGTTGGAATAGGTTTGGAATTGTCGACGTCGAAATGTAGCGAAGGGAGGTAATGTTATGTTGTCCATTTATAGGTTTTGTAGAATTATTATGCGTTGTAACTTGTGGACTATTGTAATACTGTTATAGAATTTAAACAGGATTGAAATGATGTGTACATGCGAATGTGTGTTATCAAAACACGATTAGGGGGCAGAAAGGTTGAAAGAACACACTCGGGTTTATAAATACCCGCTTGCTGTCCGCGTGTTGTTTTGTTATGTGATTGGGCTGCCAAGGTGTATCTATTGGCTATTAATACTAGTTTTATCATCTACCATGTTGCAGATAAATATTTGGAGGAAGGGAAGGTTAACTCGAGGTAGTAACAAGGTCATACAATAAGTTATGTAGGGCCACTTGATTTCGTATTATTTGGCATGAAACATAGATCCTTCCTTGGCACATAAAGGCACTCACCAACTCCGACACAACTATTAATCATGTATCCACTATTTTACATGTTCATATGATTCCATACATAGTCACCTTCAAATATGCATACATGCTTGGATACCAAGTTACAGGAGTTCTTGTTACGAAATAAAGTTCATGAGTTTTTCCATTTCATACGCATTTCATCATTTGTGTAATGTACTCTTTTAAATGTCATATTGTCTTGTATGATTATCTACATGTCATATGCTACATATTGTGACCACCGAAAGAACCATCTCAAAGGTAATTGAAAGGTAAAGTATATTGTTTATTGATGGGTGGTAGCCCGAGGGGTTAAAAAAGAGCCTAGCCAGGGATGAACGATCCCGATATATTATTTGTTGATATGTGGTAGCGCGAGGGGTAGAAGAATCACCTAGCTAGGGACGATTCTATCACGAGTGGTAGCCTGAGGGGTTAAGGAAGAACCTAGCTAGGGACGATCCTGATACAGTTTCACCACTGATCAATTGGTCATTTGTACTACAGTTGTGCATAGCTTATACAGTAAAGGTAAAGTGATATAAAGAACATAAAGTACATTCTTCCAAAGTATAACCAAAAGTGGTCACAAATCTTACACCGGTGCATGGTTTCATTTGAGTTGTTACTTTATATATTGTATAACCTACCTTATATACTCAGTACATTACCTTGTACTGACGTCCCTTATAGGGGACCTGCATTTCATGCTGGAGGTACAAGTGCTAGTAGATCTCCCCAGTAGGAGTACAGGACATTCAACTGTTGTTACCAAGCTCCAAGTTGCTTCGGGGCTTTGTGTATGTCTAGGGCTTATATGTTTGTATTGGACAGTTAGTCGAGGTGGGGCCTGTCCTGACCCTTATCACATATGTTTTCTTATCTAGAGGCTTTATAGACTATGTAAATTAAAGTGTAGTCATGTCTCGTACTTTAGACACCGTGGTCCCAACGGCCTAGTCATATGCATTTCCTTTTGGCTTGTTATCACTGTTTATCTGCTTAAAGGCATGTCAAAGGTAGAAATCTCTTATAATATGTATAGAAAGAGCATAGATACAGGTTGGTTCTTCCGAGCCTTATTGACAGCGGGTGCCAATCTTCCCTAACGGGACTTTGGGGTGTGACATATATACCAAAAGATCATAACTACTATATATTTACAAATTATCTACGCTACCTACATGCCGGTTCAATAGAAATTAAAACATCCACAAGGAAAAAGAAGCATGACAAGAAAACCTTGGGATCAAAATAAGGGAAGTTATGGACTTGAGGTTACTCAGAATTCTCCGTAATCCATAACTTTCTACACCCCAACAAATTAAGATACTTTGTCCTCAAAGTGGAATCATCATCAAGAGAGACAAGGGAAATACGTTGGGTTGCCTCCTAGGAAGTGCTTGATATATTATCGTGGCACGATAGGATTTTTTTACTCATGCTTCTTCAACGTCCCACTATTTCACTATCTTTAGTTCTTCAATATTACCCATGTATAGTTTGACCCTCTAGCCATTTACCTTAAAGATTTTATCATCCCTGCTTTCTATCTTGATGGCTCTATGACTAAAAATGTGTACCACCCTAAGTGCCCCATACACTTGGATCGGAGTTTCCTGGGAAACTGCTTTAATCTAGAGTTGTAAAGCAACACCATGTGTCCTGGAGCAAATTGACGGTTCTTAATTCTAAGATCATGCTCAGTTTTCATTATTTGCTTATGCAAGGTAGAGTTTTCATATGCTCACGACCTAAACTCATCAAGTTCATTAACCTGCAGTAGCCTAGATGTTTCTTCTTTATTCCAATCTTGATTTAGATTGTTCAGTGCCTATAGTGGTTTGTGCTCAAGTTCAACTGGCTGGTGACAAGCCTTCCCAAACACTAATTGATATAGAGACATTCCAATTTTTGTTTCGAAGGCTTTTTGGTAGGCCCACAAGGAATCATCCAACTTCCTTGAGTAATCAGTGCGATTCACATTCATAGTCTTGGACATGATTTGCTTTATTTCTCTATTAGACACTTCCACTTGCCCACTTGTTTTGGAATGGTAAGGGATTGACACTCGGTGCTTCACACCATACCTCTCAAGGAGAGCTTTGAACAATTGGTTGCAAAAGCGAGAACCCCCATCACTGATAATTGCTCGAGGTATTTCGAACTTGGAGAAGATGTTTCATCGAAGAAACCCGGTAACACTCTTTCCCTCAATATTTGGTAAGGCTTTGGCCTCTACCATTTAGAAACATAATCAATAGCAACTAATATATGCTTATGTCCATAAGAGCTAACAAAGGGTCCCATGAAATCGATTCCCTAAATATCAAATAACTCGATCACCAAAATAGGATTAAGAGGGAGTTCTTGCCTTCGCAAGACTCTACCCTTTCTTTGGCATCTGTCGCAAGACTTGACATAATCATGAGCATCCTAATGTATAGATGGTCAATAATAGTGACATTGCAATACCTTATAAGCAGTTCGAGCTCCATTGTTGATGGAAACCCACCAATGATAAGTGGCATGCTTCAAGAATGCTCATCATTTCCAACTCTGGAACACATGTACGGTTGATCCCGTCATCACAAATATGAAATAAATATGGCTCATCCCAAAAGAATTTCTTCACATCGTGCATGAACATGCGATGTTGATGGGTATTCAAGTCAGGAGGCACTATATCACTCACCAAATAGTTAGATTAGTCTACGAATAAGGGTATAAGATCATGTGAGGCTGTCAACACTCTTCATCGGGGAAGGAGTCATTGATATCAAGACCATCATCAAATTTCACCACAGATTCATCTTTTAATCTTGAAAGATAGTCGGATACCTGGTTTTCTGAGTCCTTTCTATCAATCACATCAAAGTTGAATTCTTGCAGGTGGAGTACCCATATGATCAGTCTCAGTTTGGAATCCTCTTTTGCCATCAGATGTTTGAGTGTTGCGTGTTCTATGTGCACTATCACCTTAGCTCCCACTAAGTTTGACTAAAATTTTTCAAAGGCAAAAACTAAGGTGAGTAAATCTTGCTCAGTACATTTATAAAATTTATAAAGTTACGGTAGAACCCTGCATGGCCAAAGAAACTCTTGATACCTTTCACATAAATCGGTGGTGGTAGTTTCTCAATAAACTCGATTTTTGCTTTGTTAACCTCAGTTCTTGTGCCTAAAATTCTATGGCCAAGCACAATGCCTTCCTTGACCATAAAGTGGCATTTCACCCAATTAAACACCAGGTGACTCTCAACGTATGTTTGCAATACGTTACGCAAGTGCAACATGCACTCTTAAAAGGATTGACCAACCACACTAAAATCATCCATGAACACCTCAATAGTGCTTTCAACCATATTTGAGAAAATAGAAATCACACATCTTTGAAATGTTGTTGGAGCATTACACAACCCAAACGACATTCTCTTAAATGCAAAGGTACTATATGAGCATGTAAAAATTGTCTTCTCTTGATCTTCAAGTGCAATGACAATTTGATTATACTTGGAATATCCATCAAGGAAATAGTACCAACCCTTCTCTACAAGTCTATCAAGAATTTGATCCATGAATGGCATGGGGAAATGATCTTTCTCCATGGAAGCATCCAACTTTCTGTAGTCCGTGCACACTCTCCATCCGGTGACTGGTCGCGTGGGAATCAACTTATTTTTCTCATTTGGCACCACAGTGCTATCCCTTTCTTCGGGACACATGGAATACCCACTCAATGACTATGATAGGATAGATTACCCCTACATCTAACCACTTGATAATTTCTTTTTGAATTATTTCTTGCATTGGAGGATTTAATCGTCTCTGATGTTCGATACTCGATTTATAATCCTTGACTAGTTGAATCTTATGAGTGCATATCCCTGGAGGTATACCAATGATATTTGCAATTTTCCACCCAATAGCCCTTTTGAATTGTTTGAGAACTGAGACAAGGGCCTTTGCTTGTACTTCACTTATATCAGTTGCAATTATGACTGATAGTGTACTATTTTCTCCCAAGTATGAATATTTCAGATGTGCTGATAATGCCTTCAACTCTAACTCAAGTGGGACTTCTACTGAAAGGCTTCGTAGGTGGAGTTTCCCTATTGCTCAAATTTAACTCGTACCAGACCTGTCGTCTAGGCCCAAATGACACTCTGAGAGCATTTAGCATCTCCTAATAATCAGTAATGCTTTCACCAGCAAAATTCATCAACACAGCTGCCAAATGTTTGAATCCCAGTATTAACTCAATCGGGACCTCCATTTCATCATCATCACCCATTTCAATCATTGAGACGACCTAAAAGTCACAATTCTTTTTATCTTGCTGGTAAACTTGAAACACAATTGCCTCTTCACCAAATCAAAAAGTAAGCAAACCCTTTTCCATATTAACCAATGCATGACCTGTGGCTATTAAAGGCCTTCCTAAGATGATAGGAACAACAAATCTACCTCACAGTCAAGTATAACAAAATTTACGGGAAATATAAATATATCTACCTTGACCAACATATTATAAAGTATCCCCACGAGCTTCTTGACTGTTCTGTCCGCCATTAGCAACCACATCTTTGTAGGGACAGGGTTGCCCGATCCGAGCCATCTGAATATGGAAAGAGGTATCAAATTGATGTTGGCTCCCAAATCACATAGTAATTTAGCAAATGCAAGTTCTTCTATAGTGCATGGTATGGTGAAGTCACCTGGGTCTTCACGTTTTTGCACCAGAGACTTTGTACTGATGGCACTAAAGTGTTAAAATTTTTGGGAGAGATCTTGGATAAATTATTGCTTCTTCTTGACTAGTTCTTTCATCCATCTAGCATACCCAGGCATCCTTTCAAGAGCTTTAATCAAAGAAATATCCACTGACAATTTCTTAATCATTGCCAAAAAATTACTCAAACTTACCTTCCTCTTTTCTCTTCCCAACCTTTTGGGTAAAAGGCAGAGGGGACCTTGGAAAGGTTTAATATTTCTTTGGTTGCTCCCTTGTGCTGTGGGCTTTTGTCTCTTCAATAACACTCTCCTTACAACTTTAATCCATAACATCTGGTACTGGTGGATCGATGGTGTTTTTACCACTCTGAGTTATGCCCTCCATACAATGCTCATCATTATTTGGATTTTGAACTGTATTACATGGTAAGATACACTTTTGGTATTGGTTCAATTACGAAGAAACTTGCCCAAATTATTGTTCTAGTTGTTTAATCATAACGGAGTGAGACTCTATCTTTTGGTTAATGTTTGAAATGTTAGACTTCATTCCTTTTGAAGGTCTCATCTTGGTGGTGAACTCTTTTTAACAATTTTTCAAACATCTCTTAAAGCCTCGAATTACTTGGCATGACATCACGGTTGTGGGGTGGACATAAGGACCATTTTTATAGCCATCTCTTCTACCCGATTCGACCAACAGTACTTTATCTTTCCCATAATAACCACCTAGGTTGTCTCTATAAGCACCATCACGATTGTAGTTCTGACCTTGATTCCTGAAATCTTACCTCTAATAGTCTGAGTTGGACCCTTAGGGGTTACTCCGGAACCCCGCCGCTTGGTTTCTCATGAAACATGCATCTTCATCAAGGAATGGATCTTCATACATAGGAGTCTTAGGAGTTTAGTGGGTTACCACTTGAACACTCTCTTGGTTTTGCTTTAAAACCAAGTCAATACTCGTGCAAAATTGAGCAAGTTATTCCATGATCTACTCATTGACCTTTACATGCTCATTGTTGGTGTTGACTGCAAAAAAAAGTCCTCATTGCACCTCACTCTCTTTGACCCCATGCTCTATTGGTGTAAACCACTTACTCTATCCTTGTGGCTATCAATGCAAAAGGTTGGTCAAGGAACATGCCTCTCATATTATGTCGGCACAAGATTGACTATTCTCGTCAAGCGCGTGATAGAAAATCTCAACCAAGGCATCATCAACAATCTTATGATTGGGGACCATCCTCAAGGATTTTCTGAATCCCTCCCATGTGGTACAAATAGAGTCACCCGGCAATTGCTCAAAATTGTTTATTCGATCTTTGAGCTTAAGCTTCTTTGATATTGGAAAATATCTCTCTAGAAACACTCTATAAATCTCTTCCCAACTTGTTATTATGCCTAGAGGATGCTCAGACAACCACACAGCTACATTACCAGTTAGTTACAATGGAAACACCTGCGAACTAATTGTATCAAGAGAAAGATTTTGTGTCCCTATGACACTTTTGTAGACAAAGACAACATTATGGAGATGATGATGGGGATCCTTTTAATATAGCCCTGTGAATAACCCACGACTTTGGAGCATTTGAAGTAATCCACTTGTCACCGAGAACTTTGCATCTATCGGTAATGAAGGAACCACTATAAGACTAGTAACGTCTACAACCAAAGGGTCCAAGCAATATTGGTTTCAACTATAAGCATTCTTATTGAAATCCCTAAGTTGTGGCCTATCATCCCTCGGGGGAGGATTTCATCTCTTCCTATATCATCATTCATATTCATTTCTTTCTCATCCGTGATATCCTCATTCACATGAGCCATTCTTTCAAAGAGCTGTTGGATCTCCAAATTGATTAGAGCTAGGAATTGCCTTGCCTCTTTATGTTGGGAATGCAATAAATTACCCTAAAAAGTGCTTGAAAATGTGCCTCAGAAGTGCTCGGAATAGTAATTTTCATATATCTCAAAATTCATGCACAATATTGAAAATCCAATTTTATATTGTTGTTCAAGGGGTCATTTTGACAGGGAGATGGGTCTAACCCCGATTTGAGAGCAACATTTAGCAATTTTGATATTTCCAGAATACAATTTCCAGAGAGGTTTGCGCGCCCCTGGCGCGACATGACTAAGGCACGTAGATGAAGACACTTGAATTCCATGATAGGTCTGCGATACAGACCTGTGTATTTTCTACCCAGTTATTTTTCTTGCAGTCTAAGAATTTTGAGTGTTGGGCCTAAGTGTCCCCAAACGTCCATATACCAATACTTTGGCATTTTCTCCCTCGTATCATTCTAAACATTCCCGAATATAAACTCAAACTCTTAGCCAATATTTCATCTCCTAAATTCAAGTCTCAAAACCCTTTTTGAATCTAAATGATTTGTACTCAAGCTTCAAGTCTCCATCTCCAATCTTCACCATGTTCATATCTAAAGCTAAGGTATGTGGATTTCTTTCATGGGTTCCTTCCATCCATGATTCCCAAGCTTCCTTTCACTTTAAATTGCATGATTTAAAGTTGAGTAATAAATGGGTCTTGCATATTATAACGTTCACTGCACACTATGATAAAGCTTCATGAAATTATGACTTTTTTACCATGTTTTGAGCTATGAATCTAAGAACTAATGTGAGATTTGATGAAGGGTCTTGGCTTATATTGCTTGAGGGTGTTACCAAGTATCAGCTGAATGTTTTACATGGAATTTACTAGCATAATTTCAATCTTGAAGTGCATGATTTTACACTAGCACTAGACACCCTCTAAATATTTGATAAAATGTCCGATTATGGTCTCTTGAGGAATTGAGGATCCATGCATATCTTATGAGTTGAATGATGTTATGATAATTATATAATGATGAAATGATGATGGAATGATTATGAAATGATGATGAAACAATTGTATGTATATAATGTTAAGATGATAAGATAAGGTATGCATATGATGTATGATGATGAGAGTAATGTATGTATATGATATTACTTCTATAGTGTTGGAATGTGACCATTCCCTACTCGAGGGTTGTACGCCAGGTAACCATGTCAATGGGTTCATACCTTGATAACCTATCGGGGGTTTGTACTCCAGTCACCACGGGTGGTAGGGTGTCACTATCCATCAACCTTGTTTGGGGTTTGTACTCATCAACCTATCAAGGATTTTATACTCCGATCACCATGGGTGGTAGGGTGCGACTACCCATCATCCATGATGGGGGTTTGTAACCATCAACCTTTTTAGGGGGTTTGTACTCCATCAACCATGTTGGGTGTTTGTACCCATCAACATGTTAGGGGTTTTGTACCTCAAACAACCTCATGAAGTAGTTCATACCTCATGGGCCTCCCCAAGTGGGTGACATCCCTGGCATGGCACTACGAAAGAAGTCAACTATGTGGTGCTTTGGGAAGAGTTCAAAGTGGTTTTCCTTCATCTGTTCTTCCCTCTTGAGCTTAGGGAAGATAAATTGATAGAATTTATGAATTTCACACAAGGGTCAATAAGTGTGAGGGTATATGCCATTAAGTAAAACCAACATTCAAAGTTTGCTCCTTACTTGGTTGCCAACCCAAGGTCTAGGATGAATAAGTTTGTGATGGGTGTGTTCGACTTAGTGAGTGAAGAATGCCTGTCCATTATGTTGATCAGTGACATGGTCTTATCCTATTTGATGACCTATGCCAAACAAATGGAAGAGGAGAAATTAAGGAAGAGAAGGGGTCGTGAGGCCAAGCGGGCTGGTTTTGAGGGTAAGTTCCAAAGGGATGCTCGGTTCCATAAAGGCCAAGGATCTTCTTATCCATTTCAAAAGAGGGTTGCCAATGACTTTCAAGGGCCCAAGGTATTGGTATTGTGGTTCCTAATGAGTTGTGTCCTAAGTATGGTAAGGGTCATAAGGGCCCATGCTTGAAAAATACTAATGCATGTTTTGGTTGGGGGGAAGTGGGTCACAAAAAGGTGGATTGCCCTCAAAATCTCAACAATGGCAAGGAAGTTCATCCAAAAGGTGTTAATGCAGTTCCTTTGGGGAGAGATAGCTAACAAAATGGTGCCCAAAGGCATAATTGCTTTTATGCTTTGCATGGGAGAAAAAGGGTTAATAAAGTCCCTGATGTTGTTATCAGTATGTTGAAAATCTTTGAATTTGATGTGTATGCATTGATTGATCTAGGTGCCACTCTTTCTTTTGTTACCCCCTTGGTTTCCGAAAAGTTCCATGTTGATCTTGAATTGTTTCATGAGTCATCTGAGGTGTCTACTCCTGTTGGTGCATCTATTATTGCTAGAAAAGTTTATAGAAGTTGTCCTCTTTGCATCTTGCATAAAATAATACATTGTGATCTTGTTGAATTGGACATGGTTGATTTTGATATTATTCTTCGGATGGATTGGTTATATGCATAATATGCTTCTATTGATTGTAGAACCCGTAGGGTCAAATTCCAATTCCCTAATGAACACTTCAAGAATAGGTTCATCTCTTGCATTAAAGCCCGTAAGTTCATCTCTAAGGGATGTCTTTATCATCTTGTGAGGGTTAGGGCTGTGGAGTCCAAGGTCCTACCCATAGATTTGGTTCAATATGTAAATGATTTTCTTGATTTCTTTCCAAATGACCTTCCTAGTGTTCCTCTCGAAAGGGAAATAGACTTTGGTATAGATCTACTTCCCGATACTCAACCCATTTCTATTCCTCCTTATCATATGGCCCCAGTGAAATTAAAGGAGTTGAAGGAACAATTGAGATATTTATTAGAGAAAGGTTTTATTAGGCCTATACAATCCCTTTGGGGTGCACCAGCATTGTTTGTGAAGAAGAAGGATAGGTCTCTTAGAATGTGTATTGACTACCGGCAACTCAATAGGGTCATCATCAAGAATAGATATCCTCTTCTAAGGATTGGTGATTTGTTTGACCAACTACAAGGGGCTAGCCACTTCTCTAAGATTAATCTTTGATCGAGCTATCATTAAGTGAAGGTGAGGGAGTGTGATATCCCCAATACAACCTTCTGGACAAGGTTTGGGCATTATGAATTTGTGTTTATGTATTTGGGTTGACTAATGCACCTACCATCTTCATGGATCTTATGAATAAGGTTTTCAAACTCTACCTTGATTCCTTTGTTGTGGTCTTCATTGATGATATTTTGATCTATTCTCATGGTGAGAAGGGGTATAAGGCTCATTTGACGGTTGTATTGCAAAGATTGAGGGAGGGTAAATTATATGCTAAATTTGAAAAGTGTAAAATTTTTTTGAAGGAGGTTCCTTTCCTAGGTCATTTGGTGTCGGGGGATGGTATAAAGGTAGCTCCTAAAAAGATCGATGTGATTAGAAATTGGCCTAGACCATTGACCCTGTCGAACATTAGAAGTTTCTTGGGTTTAGCGGGCTACTATCGCATGTTTGTGAATAAGTTCTCTTTTATAGGTTCTCTTATGACAAAATTGACTCAAAAGAAAGCTAAACTTGTGTAGACCAATCAATATGAGTGGAGCTTGCAAACCTTGAAAGGTAAGCTTGTGTACACTCCTATATTGTCAATATCAGATGAGCTTGAGGGATTTGTTGTGTATTGTGATGCTTCTAGAATTGGTTTGGGTTGTGTGCTAATGCAAAATGGTAAGGTGATAGCTTGTGCTTCAAGGCTATTCATAGTGTGTTAAAAGAACTATCCTACTCATGATCTTGAATTAGCCGCCGTGGTGTTTGATTTAAAGATTTTGTGTCATTATTTGTATGGGGTGTATGTTGATGTGTTCCCTGATCAGAAGAACCTCCAATATGTTTTCACTCAAAATGATCTCAACTTAAGGCAAAAGAGGTGGCTAACACTTCTTAAGGATTATGATATGAATGTGCATAGTCATCACGATAAGGCTAATGTTGTGGCCAATGCCTTAAGTAGGGTGTCCATGGGTAGATTAACTCATGTTGATAGTGGTGATAAGGAGACGGCTAGGGAGGTGCATTGATTGGCAAGACTGGGGGTGAGGTTAGAAGTGGTTGGTAATGGTGTTTTTGTTGATGATGGTTCTAAGTCTTCATTGGTTGACAAGGTGATTGAAAAACAAGATCTTGATTCCACCTTATTAGAATTGAAGGCTTTGGTGAGAGAGGGCAAGGTGGACGTTTTCTACCATGGGGGAGAGAGTGCCCTTAGGTACCAAGGTTGGTTATGTGTGCCTTATGATGGCTTGAGGGACCAAATCCTTGATGAGACCCATAACTCTTCTTATTCCATCCACTACAGTTCCACCAAAATGTATAGAGATATGAGGGGTGTGTACTGGTGGGGAGGCATGAAGAGGGACAGTGCCAAATTCCTTTCCAGTTGTCATAGTTGTCAACAAGTCAAAGCTGAACACCAAAGGCCGGGTGGCCTAACCCAAGACATTGAGGTTCCTACTTGGAAGTGGGAAGACATAAATATGGATTTTGTTATTGGGTAGCCCAACACTTGAAAGGGGTTTGATTCCATTTGGGTTGTGGTTGATAGGATGACAAAAGCGGCTCATTTTCTATCGGTTAAGACCACATATGGGGCTAAAAATTATGAAAAGTTGTACATTCATGACTTGGTAAGGTTGGATGGGATTCCTTTGTCCATCATATCAGATCATCGTGCTCAATTTACTTCACACTTTTGGAGGTTTTTTCAAAGGGGTCTTGGCACAAGAAATAAACTTAGTATGACCTTCCACGCTCAAATGGATGGCCAAACCAAAAGAACTATCCAAACACTTGAGGAAATGCTTAAGGCTTGTGTATTGGAACTCAAGGGTATTTGGGATGATCACCTTCTATTGATTGAATTTGCCTATGGGAATAGCTATCATTCTATCATTAGTATGGCTTCTTTTGAGGTTCTCTATGGGAGACATTGTAGATCACCGATTGGTTGGTTTGAGGTTGGTGAGGTAGCGTTTTTGGGACCGAATCTAGTTATGGAGGATTTTGAGAAGGTTAGGATGATTAGAGAAAGGTTGAACATGGCCCAAAGTCGTCAAAAGTCCTATGCCGATGTGAGGAGAAGAGATCTTGGATTCCGACTTAGTGATTGGGTTTATTTGAAGATGTCAACCATAAAGGGTGAGGTTCATTTTGGTAAAAAGGTAAAGTTGAGAATAAGATATGTTGGTCCCTATAGGGTGAAAATAAGGGTTGGCAAGGTAGCTTATGAGTTGGAATTGCCTAGCAAGATGGATTTGGTTCATCCAGTCTTTCATGTATCTATGTTGAGGTAATGTGTGGGAGATCCTAATTCCATTGTGACTCTTGATGTTGTAGGTGTAGTTGAAGACAATTTGACATATAAAGAGGTTCCGGTGCAGATTTTGGATAGGTAAGTGAAGATGTCGAGAAACAAAGAGGTGACTTCCCTTAAGGTCCTTTGGAGGAATCAACAAGTTGATACTGCTACTTGGGAGGCCAAAGTGGACATGGAAAAGAGATATCCTTACCTTTTCCACTCCACTCAAACCTAAGGTATTAAGCTAAGTCCTTTATATGATCTTAAGTCTTTAAGTTCAGCCCTCATGTCATTACATCTACTTATGTTTAAATGTACAAGTTCATGATGATTTTACACTTATGATGAAATTTTTGAAATAATGTTCAAGTGCATTGTTGCATCACTGTGTGGGTTGAAATTTTCATGTCTGTATCTCTCATATATGTTTCTTTGAAATTCGGGGACCAATTTTCCCAAGGAAGAGATATTGAGTGGGGAATGAGTCTGATCCCGATTGAAGAGCAAACGATTAACTATTTCAATTTTTCCAAAATGCAATTTCCATAGAGGTTTGTGGGCCCCTGGCGCAATGCGACCTCGGCATGCAGATGAACAAAATTGAATTATGTGACAGGTCCACAACACGGACCTATATATTTTCTACCCAATTATTTTTCTTGCAGTCAAATACTTTTGGGTTTTGGGCCTAAGTGTCCCCAAACATGAATATACCTGTACTTAGCCATTTTTCACCTTCATATCATTCTAAACATTTCCCAATACTCACTCAAACACTTAGCCAATAATTCATCTCCTAAATTCAAGTCTCAAAATCCTTTCTGAATCTTAAGGATTTGCATTCAAGCTTTAAGTCTCCATCTCTAATCTTCATTAAGTTCATCTCTAAAGCTAAGGTATGTGGATTTCTTTCATGGGGTCCTTTCACCCATGATGCCCAAACTTTCTTTCACTTCAAATTGCATGATTTAAAGTTTATTTACAAATGGGTCTTGCATATTATGAAATTCACTCCACACTATAAAGCTTCATGAAATTATGATTATTTTACCATGTTTTGAGCTATGATCTAAGACTTAATGTGAGACTTTATGAAGGATTTGATGTATATTGCTTGAGGGTGTTACCTAATATCTATTGAAGGTTTTACATGGAATTTAATAGCACGATTTCACTCTTGAATTACGTGGTTTTACCTTAGCACTACACACCCTCTAAGTGTTTGATAAAATGGTCGGTTATGGTTTCTTGACAAATTGACAATCCAATGCATGTCTTATTAGTTGACTGATATTGTGATAATTATATGATGATGAAATGATGATGGAATGATGATGAAATGATTGTATGTATATAATGTTAAGATGATGAGATGAGGTATGCATATGATGTATGATGATGAGAGTAATATATGTTCATAGTATTACCTCTATAGTGCTAGAATGTGACAATGCCCTACTCAGTGGTTGCATGCTAGGTAACTATGTCAAGTGGTTCGTACCTTAATAACTTATCGAGGAGTTGTACTCCCGTCACCGCAGGTAGTAGGGTGCGACTATCCATCAACCTTGGTGGGGGTTTGTGCTCATCAACCTATCGAGGGGTTTATACTCCGGACACCACGGGTGGTAGGGTACAGCTATCCATCAACTATGTTGGGGGTTTGTATCCATCAACCTTGTTGGGGGTTTATACTCCATCAACCATGGGGGGAGGGGGAGGGTTTGTACCCATCAACTCATTAGGGGGTTTGTATCTCAACAACCTCATGAAGGGATTCGTACCTCATGCGCCTCTCCAAGAGGGTAATAGGCCTTGCATTGCACTAAGAATGGTCACTCCCTACACATTTTTTATGTTCTATGAAAGTATAATTTACTTCAAGCATCTTCCATTCATGTTATACTGCCATATGCTCATCTATTGTCTAATCAAGCATTTTGATTATGATGCCTATTTCTTATTGCATTGCATCCTACATACTTAGTACATTGAAACGTACTAACACATACTCTATGCCTACATAATGTCACCATGTAAGAATCGGAGCCCCACTTGAGCATCCTCCTCCACGTGGCTAGTACGACTTTGCTCAAGCCTGTCGGTGAGCCCTCCATTTCAGGGATGTTATTTATGATCTCTTACTATGTATTGAGAGTTTCTCTCTTTGATTTATGCATTGACTATGAGGATGAGCACGGTTGCTTTATCTTGGCCCCGCTCTTATCTTTATGTAGTAAAGGTATTGTTGGACATGTTATGTATCTATGCTATGAGCCTTGAACCCATTGAATCTTGTTGTTTATAATATGTAGGTTTCCCCTAAGTCCCTCTACCCTTGCTTTTAATCATTTATTGAGATTTTATTGCTTCCACGGCCAAGGATATGTAATGATATATTAAGAGGCTTGCTTGGGGTCCCATTGGGTTCCCACATGCCATGTCATATCTAGGCCCTAGGCTTAGGTCGTGACTAACTTGGTATCAGAGTACTAGGTTGTTAGATCCTTGGAGTCCAATACACAGCATCGATTCGAGTCTTGTTCATGGTTGTGTTGTGCACCACAACTATGAGCAAGAGGCTATAAGGTTTTTTAGGAAATGTTTTCCTTCTTCATGTAATAATTCATGCTATAAAGTTAAAGTAAGTTTTCCCCCCTAACGATTGTTCTTTTCTATCCTAGATCATGCCTAATAGAAGGGGAAAACGAGCCTGCACACTCGAGAAGCAACCGACGAATAGAGAGCTTTGGGATGCTTTCACCTTGCTTGCACAAGTTGTGGCTAATCAAGCCAATTGAGGTGCCCAATCCCCTCATGCTCCTACACCGGCTTCTCGCGTGAGTGTCTTCATGAGAATGAATCCTCCAAAATTCTATGGGTCCAAGGTATATGAGGACCTCAAGAGTTCATAGATGAGGTCTATAAGATATTGGCTATCATGGGTGTAAGGTCGAAAGAAAAGGAAGAGTTGGCGGCCTACCAACTCAAAGGGGTAGAACAAATATGGTACATCTAATGGAAATAAGAGAAGGGAGTCAACTATGTGGTACTTTTGGAAGAGTTCAAAGTGGATTTTCTTAATCGGTTCTTCTCTCTTGAGCTTAGGGAAGAAAAATTGGTGGAATTTATGAATTTCATATAAGGGTCAATGAGTGTGAGGGAATATTCCCTCAAGTGCAACCAACTTTCAAAGTTTTCTCCTTACTTTGTTGATGACCCAAGGTCTGGGATGAACAAGTTCGTGATGAGTGTGTCTGACTTAGTGAGTTAAGAATGTGGGTCCACAATGTTGATTGGTGACATGGACTTGTCCTATTTGATGACCTATGCCAAACAAATGGAGGAGGAGAAATTGAGGAATAGAAGGGGTCATGAGGACAAGAGGGTTGTTTTGAGGGTAAGTTCCAAAGGGATGGCCGGTTCCATAAAGGCCAAGGGTCTTCTCAAGCATTTCAAAAGAGGGTTGCCAATGACTTTAGAAGGGCCCAAGGTATTGGCATTATGGTTCCTAATGAGGTCTGCCCTAGGGGTGGTAAGGGTTATAAAGGCACATTCTAGAGAGATACTAATGCATTCTTTGGTTGTGGGGAAGTGGGCAAAAAAAGGTGGATTGCCCTAGAAATTGCAATGAAGGCAAGGTGGTCCATCCACAAGGTGCTAATGCGGTTCATTTGGGGAAAGCTGGCTGACAAGATGTTTCCCAAGGCACAATCGATTTTGTGCTTCACATGGGAGATAAGGGGTTGATGAAGTCCCCGATGTTTTTACAGGAATGTTGAAAATATTTGACTATAATGCGTATGCATTAGTTGATTCGGGTGCCGCTCTTTCTATTATTGCCCCTTTTTTTGCCCAAAAGTTCAATGTTGATCCCGAATTGTTGCATGAGTCATATGAGATGTCTACTCCTATTGGTGCATCTACTGTTTCTAGAAAAGTTTATAGAAGTTGTCCTATTTGCATCTTGCATAAAGTATTACCTTATGATCTTATTGAGTTGGACATGGTTGATATTGATGTCATTCTTAGGATGGAATGGTTGCACGCATACTATGCTTCTATTGATTGTAGAACTTGTAGGCTTAAATTTTCCCAAATGAAAACGTCCTTGAGTGGGAGATTCATGATGTTGTGCTCAAGGGATAGGTTTATCTCTTGCATTAAAGCCCATAAGTTGATATCTAATGGGTGTCTTTATCATCTTGTGAGGGTTAGGAATGTAGAGTCCAAGGTCCTTCCCATAGAGTCGGTTCTAGTTGTAAATAAGTTTCTTGATGTCTTTCCAAATGACCTTCTTGGTGTTCCTCCTGAAAGGGAAATAGATTTTTGTATATATCTCCTTCCAGATACTCAACCCATTTCTATTCCCCTTACCATATGGCCCCGACGGAGTTAAAGGAGTTGAAGGAACAATTGAGGGAATTGTTGGAGAAGGGTTTTGTTAAGCTTAACCA
The DNA here is from genome assembly GCA_025774065.1 of Solanum ossicruentum. Classification (NCBI taxonomy): domain Eukaryota; kingdom Viridiplantae; phylum Streptophyta; class Magnoliopsida; order Solanales; family Solanaceae; genus Solanum; species Solanum ossicruentum. Next base: position 6,995 of record JAOTQR010093069.1, on the reverse strand, counting down.
ATCCCCTTGGGGTGCACCAGTATTATTTGTGAAGAAGAAGAATGGGTCTCTTAGAATGTGTACTGACTACCGACAACTCAATAGGGTTACCATCAAGTATAGGTATCCTCTTCCAAGGATTGATGATTTGTTTGACTAATTTTCAGAGGCTGGGCACTTTCCTAAGATTGATCTTTCATCCGGGTATCATCAAGTGAAGGTAAGGGAGTGTGATATTCCCAAGATGACCTTTTGTACTAGGTATGGGCATTATGAATTTATGGTTATGTCTTTTGGGTTGACCGATGCACTAGCCATCGTCATATACCTTACGAATAGGGTTTTCAAACACTACCTTGATTCCTTTTTTATGGTCTTCATTGATGATATTTTGATCTATCCTTGCGGTAAGGAAGAGCATAGGGCACATTTGAGGGTTGTGTTACAAAGATTAAGGGAGGAGAAATTGTATGCTAAAAATGAAAAGTGTGAATTTTTGTTGAAGGAGGTTGCTTTCTTAGGGCATGTGGTGTCGGGGGATGGTATAAAGGTGGATCCTAAAAAGACCGATGTGATTAGAAATTGGCCTAGACAATTTACCCCATCGTACATTAGGAGTTTCTTGGGCTTAGCGGACTACTATCGGAGGTTTGTGAATGGGTTTTCTTCTATTGCTTCTCCTATGACAAAATTGACTTAAAAGAAGGCTAAGTTTGTGTGGACTAATGAATGTGAGAGGAGATTCCAAACCTTTAAAGATAAGCTTGTGTCTGTTCCTATATTCTCACTACCAGATAGGCTTGAGGGATTTGTTGCGTATTGTGATGCTCCGATAGTTGGTTTGGGTTGTGTGCTAATGCAAAATGGTAATATGATAACCTATGCCTTAAGGAAACTCAAAGTACATGAAAAAAACTATCCTACTCATGATCTTGAATTAGTCGCAGTGGTGTTTACTTTAAAGATTTGGCATCATTATTTATATGGGGTGCATGTTGATGTGTTCACCTATCATAAGAACCTGTAATATGCCTTCACTCAAAAAAGATCTCAACTTGAGGCAAAGGAGGTGGCTAGAACTTCTTAAGAATTATGATATGAGTGTGCATTATCATTCCGGTAAGGCTAATATGGTGACCGATGCCTTGAGTAGGGTGTCCATTTAGCTGATAATGATGGTGGTCACAAGGAGATGGCTAGGGAGGTACATCGATTGGCTAGATTGGTAGTTAGGTTAGAAAAGGTTGGTAATGGTGTTATTTTAGTTGATGGTTCTATGTCTTCATTGGTTGACGAGGTGATAGAAAAACAAGATCTTGATTCCTTCTCATTAGAATTGAAGGCCTTGGTGAGAGAGGGAAAAGTGGAGGTTTTCTCCCTAGGGGGAGATGGTACCCTTAGGTACCAAGGTTGGTTATGTGTGCATTGTGTTGATGGTTTGAGGGAGAAAATCCTTGATGAGGCCCCTAACTCTTCTTATTTCGTCCACCCCAGTTCTACCAAAATGTATAGAGATTTGAGGGGTGTGTATTGGGGGGGGAGGTTTGAAGAGGTACATTGCCAAATTCATTTTCGGTTGTCATAGTTATCAACAAGTCAAAGCCAAACACCAAAGGCCAAGTGGCCTAACCCAAGATATTGAGGTTACTTTTTGAAGTGGGGAGAGATAAATATGAATTTTTTGGTTGGGTTGCCCAAGTCTAGAAAGGGTTTTGATTCCATTTGGGTTGTGGTTGATAGGATGACAAGATCGGCTCATTTTCTACCTGTTAAGACCATATATGAGGCTGAAAATTATGCAAGGTTATACATTCATAACTTGGTAAGGTTGCATGGGATTCTTTTGTCCATCATATTGGATTGTGGTGCTCAATGCACATCACAGTTTTGGAGGTCTTTTCAAGGTCCTGGTACAAGAGTTAAATTTAGTACAGCCTTCCACCTTCAAAAAGATAGCGAAGCCAAAAGAACTATCCAAACACTTAAGGACATGCTTAGGGCTTATGTGTTGGAACTCAAGGGTTGTTGGGATGGTCAACTTCCATTGATTGAATATGCCTACAACAATAGTTATAATTCTTGCAACGATATGGCTCCTTTTGAGGCTCTCTATGGGAGATGTTGTAGATAACCGGTTGGTTGATTTGAGTTTGGTGAGGTAGCTTTATTGGGACCGGATCTAGTGATAGAGGCTTTTGAGTAGGTTAGGATGATTAGAGAAAGGTCGAAGACGACCTAAAGTCGCCAAAAGTCCTTTGCTGGTATGAGGAGAAGGGATCTTGAATTCTGAGTTAGTGATTAGGTCTATTTGAAGGTGTCACCCATGAAGGGTGCGTCTATACATTAATCATGTTGGGGTTTTGTACCGATCAAACTGTGGAGTTTATACTCCATCAACCATGTTGGGGGTTTGTACCTATCAACCCATTGGGGGGTTTGTACCTCAACAACCTCATGAAAGGATTTGTACCTCATGTACCTCTCCAAGCGGGTGATAGGCCTTGGACTGTACTAAGAATGGTCACTCCCTACGCATGTGTTATGTTCTATGAATGTATGATTTACTTCAAGCATCTTCCATTCATATTATATTGCCATATGCTCATCTATTGTCTAATCCAGCATTTCGATTATGATGCCTATTTCTTGTTGCATTGCATCCTACATACTTAGTACATTCAAATGTACTAACACATACTCTATTCCTACGTAATGTCACCATGTAGGAATCAGAGCCCCAATTGAGCATCCACCTCCACGTGTCTTGTACGACTTTGCTCAAGCTTGTTGGTGAGTCCTCCATTCCGGGGACGTTACTTATGATGTCTTGCTATGTATTGAGAATTTCTCTCTTTGACTTATGTATTGACTATGAGAGTGATCCTAGTTCCTTATTTTTGGCCCCCGCTCTTATCTTTATGTAGTAGAGGTGTTGTTGGACATGTTATGTATCTATGTATGAGCGTTGACTCTATTTGACTCTTGTTGTTTATAATATAGAGGCTTCCCCTTAGTCCCTTTACCCTTGCTTCTAATCTTTTATTGGTATTTTATTGCTTCCGTGACCAAGGATGCGTAATGATATGTTAAGAGGCTTGGTTGGGGTCCCTGCGTGTTGTCATGCGCCATGTCATGTCTAGGCCCTAGGCTTGGGTTGTGACATACAACCTAGTACACCTTGCAAATACAAGAGAATCTAGAAATTAATACATGAACTAACTAATACTGAAATCAAGTCAAGAACCTAGCCATAATCCTCGGCAACTGTGCCATAATTTTTGACCGATGTTCTAACTCTAATAAGAAAGCGATCTTTGTCAGCAATTAACCTAACTAGAGGTTAGGGTCGAATCCATAGGGAATATGGGGCTTCACTATAGAGATACACTACTAATCGTTTCAAGCACCGATTAATAAAATCTCTACATGGGGCTTTTTTTGTAATTCAAAAACAAAAATAAAGACCAAATTATCTATGTGGGAAGACACTCAAATTTAGGAACAACTTGGGAATTGTGTTCCACATGATTCACTGACTTAATTACCGTAGACAACACAACTCTATTTGAGAATTCGCATGTAGGATGGTAACTTAGGTTCTTCCAACCCTCTTGTGAAGGTGAGGTCGAATTTCACCATGGCCCGTGGTCGACAACCATGGTGTGCGAACTAACAGTTGCCCATTGTCCTAGTTAACCTCCCCTTGGTCAGTTTTGGTTTATTAGATGAGAACTCATCAATCGAATATGATCATTTACATCCCTTTTCCTATTCGTCACTACCTTGGTCTGGATCGTGATAGTAGGTGGGATTTTGTGTTGGCCACCACCAAACAACAATCAAAATGAAGGGAAATAAACAATACATGTGAAACCCTAATCAAAGAAAAGCACAAACACTAGGTTATTTCAACTCAACTACTCATGATTCCTACAACTCCAAGTGTGGGTGCTTAGCTACTCATTGCTTAGTAAAAATCAATAACAATGAAAATAGAGAACATAGTAGAGAGTTTACCCAAAACAAGAAAGTACAAGAATACCACAAGTTGCAAACTACAAGCTTGGACTAATGTAAAATGAGTACAATATAAGTTTTGCAATACCAAAAAGTGGGTCTTCAAATTAAAAAGAAGAATCTACACTAAACCCTAGGAAAACCCTAAGAATATTCAAGGGAGAATATTCAAAGTGTTCCCTACAATATTCAATGTATCAGCTCTCTCTACGAAAAACCTATCATTAGGTATTTATAGTATTTTCAATTTAACCCTAAAAAATTAAATAGAAAATATAGCTAGCGACAGGTACATCGCATACGTATGACTCGTAGGGTGACCTACGAGTCGTAATCGGAGTCTCGTATTAGACATATTGCATTTTGGACTTGACGGTTATGACTCACTAGTACTAGTCATTATTTGCGCTACGACTCGTATCCTCCTCTCACAGTCTAGGCCTTTAGTTTTTTGTCCAAACTTTTGGCTCTCTGTTTCTTGCTGTGAACCCACCTATACAAGTCGTACTAGGACCTATGGCTCGTAGAGTGGCCTCATAGGGCTGATCTCTACTTGGCAGATTTCTGATTTTTGCTCACTGTTCCTTGCTACAAGATCACCCTATGACTCATAGCTTGGGCCACGACTCGTAGGAAGGCTCATATGTCCTACAATTCAGAAAAATCTACAATTTTCTCCCAAAATCATGTCAACCTATATTTTCTGCAATAACAACACAAAAACACACAAAAACTATAAAAATTCACATTAAGATCTCACAAAATTCCTTGTTTAAGGCATCAAACGTGCTGTATTTTGACAGCATATCACCCGTGAACCCTCACTTAGCAAAATTTTCACTGATAAAAGGATAACCCATACTTAGAAATTTTTTTACAAAAAGTCATATATACGGGGGCTTTCACGGGCCGAGTGATGTCACATGGTCTGTATGAGTGCCCATGAGACTACATTTGGCTTGATAAAAGTTTTTCTAAAATTTTCTAAGGGAGATCTCACTGGAGGCCTCATGGGTCGTGTGAAATCACATGGACCGTATAGGTGCCCATGAGACCACACTTAGAAAATTTCAACAAATTTTCTTCAAGCCAAGGGTGCTTTCGATGGAGGTCTCACAGACCGTATGGAGCTTCATGGTTCATAAAAGCTTATGTATAAAGGTATCAAGTTAGAAGACATAATTCAATAGTTAGAATATAATTTTGAGAAGGAGTTTTATGATAACACACTCTGACGATTTGTGAGAAGCCACACGGCCCATGTAGGTGCCCATGTGGCTTGCCTTAGAAAATAGAGGCAACACAACACAGGAGGGCTTTACAAAAATAGGCATAACTTCTTCATCTGATCTCTAAATATGGTGAAACAAGATGCATTGGAAAACTAATTCAAAGTGCTCCGATTTTGTAGTTCATAGGACGTGCAGTTCATTTAATGCAAAGAGAAATAACCATTTAAATTTGACCCTTCTATCGGTTCTTGTGAGAAGCTTAGCCGTTTGAATTCCTTTGAACTTGGCTTGATGTAGGGGACCTATGATGACCCTAAAACATATAAATGAGCTTGTATTGAATGCTTGCAAGAAAAGTTAGCTTGAGTTTGAAGGTTCAATTCCAATCTAACAACTTGTAGGGTATTACACTAGGTTATTACATTTCTTTGCATGCCTCTTTTTTTCTCATCCCATGTATGATATGTGCATTAGAGTTCTGACTAAATTTGAATCACACACTATAGGATCCATTTAGGGATAGAGCTCCCACAAAGTTTTCTTCATACTCAAGGCTCGAACCGAGACCTCTAATTAAGAATGAAATGGTCTCACAACTGCAGCACAACCCGTGTTGATGATTCTATGTTCTTCTAATGGTGAAGGAAAAGAATATCTCAGCTTATCATCAAGTTTTAAATTTATGTCCACGTCCTATTTACCTCGATATGAATTATAACTAATACATTCACATTTTCTATTACAATATAATCAAATACTAAAATATTTACTTTGAATATCAATTTATAGTTTCTTTGATTATGGGCTACAGAATCATATTCTGAAAGCTCCTTTAATTTTTAAATAAACACATATATTCCTTCCAAGCATGCATACATACAAACAAAAATTGAAGCCAATAAAGATGTATATTGTTAACACCCAATTTCAACCTAACTTTTTTGAAAATTTCATACTTTTGTGTATTGTTCTTTAAATAGTTTAAAATATTTTTTGTACAATCTTAGAATAATTTATTGATAATTAACCTATATATTTAGATTAGTATTTTAATCAGCTTATTTTAATATATTTTTAAATATTAGCATTTTTAGATAAATTAAATACTTTTTAGAACTACTTTAAGTCACTAATTATCATGATAAGTAGTATTTTTTATGCAGTTTATAAATATACAAAACACTAAAATTAAGATAAAACAAATTAAAATTGAAGAACTATAAAAAATTATATATATACCCTCAAGCTACTCAAGCAGGAATGTCGACCTGCTGCTTGCTTGAGCAGCTAAAACTCCCTTTTATATTTAGTAGAAAAGAAAATAAACATAAATGACATTAATTAGCATTTGTAATAGTATAATTTTCTGAACATTTTGTTTAAGCGATACATTTCATCAAAGTTTAATCACACTACTTGTCAAGCAAATTAGTACTCATTTCCCTCAAAAGAAAATTTTCATCCATAAGTGCCATGTCCTGGGAGGGGACCCAAAACATGGCCGGCACCTAGAGACACTGCTAGTCCCCAAGCGAACCACTTGACCTCATCTGTCACACCCCTCCCTGGGGTCGTGACCAGTGCCCGATAGGGACACGTGAACACATGCTAAGCCAGTTTCCTTTATAATCGAAGCCTAAAATTCTACCGAAATTCCAGCAGAGTTTCCTCTGTTTTACTGACTAACCACACCTGCAGCAGCTCCCAGAATACACATAAAAGCATACATATCTACATTCATATATACATTTACATGATAATGCGGGC
>JAOTQR010093059.1:0-31927 GCA_025774065.1 Solanum ossicruentum | reverse complement strand
ATTATCATCATCATCATCATCATCATCATCATCATCATCTTCTTCCCCCGCTAATGAATTGATTGAACAAAGTCAACGAGACTAGGTGGTCCGCTTGGGGGCTAGCAATAGTCTCCGAGTGACAGTCACGTCTGGAGTACCCTCCTAGGGCATTGTACACAGGCTCAGAGAATATCCTCTAATACCTGAATGGTCCTCTTGGATTTGCCATGGTTAAAAGTTGTACTCAAATCCAAACGAGTATTCAAACCATGATGTAAAGCCCTCCAAAGTGTGAAGTAAACAACGATCCTCTATCTGACACAATAGAATCCGGGATCCCATGAATTCTCAAAATTTAGTTGATATAAAGCTTGGACAGTTTCTCAGCTGTATGTTTTACTTTGACTAGAATTAAGTGAGCAGACTTGGTCAGATGATCTACCACTACCCAAATAGAGTCAAAACCCTTGATAGTAGGAGGTAAGCCAACTATTAAGTCCATGGAAATACGCTTCCACTTCCACTCAGGAATAGGCATCCGCTGAAGTTCTCAACCCAGCATCAAGCATTCATACTTGACCTGCTGACATGTCAAACACTTAGGTACGAACTCTGAAACATCTCTCTTCATACTAGGCCACCAATAATGCTGGCTCAGATCATGGTACATCTTCGCCACCCTGGGTGAATGGAATATCTAGCACAATAGGCCTCTTTAAGTATCAATCTAATCAAATCACTTACCTTAGGTGCATAGATAGGGAACCTTATGCCCAAATACCATTAGAATAAAATGCTACCTCTCTAGCTTCACCTCTAATCACCTTATCTCGGATAGTACACACTTTTCATCCTCAAACTACCTCTCACGAATCTGATTCATCAAAGATAAGGGCCTCAATAGTAGCAATCACTCTACCCTGCTCTGAAATCTATAATCTCATCAACCCATTCTCTAGATATCTTTAGCCAATGGTTGCTCTTCAACTCAGATAATTACCAAACTCCTGATGCTGGAAGCGTTTCTACTCAATGCATCGGCCACCATATTAGCCTTCCGGGGTGATAGAGGATAGTCAAGTCATAATCTTTTAGAAGCATAATCCGATTTCTTTGTCTTAGATTTAGATCCCATTGACTGAAGATATACTGTAGGTTGCGATGTCCAGTAAAGATCTCACAATGGACTCCATACAATTAGTGATTCTATAATTTCAACATAAACACAACCACATCAAACTTCAAATATGAGTGGGGTAGTTTTTCTCATAGGCCTTCAACTGTCTAGAGTCATAAGCAATAACCTTCCCTTTTTGCATCAACACACCACCTAACCCCACTCTAGAGGCATCACAATAAATACTGAAATCAACATCTTTCTCCGGCTACGTCAGAATAAGAGTCGTGGTCTATAATAACTTGAGCTTTTGAAAGTACTCTTCGCACTCATCATACCAATGAAAATACCATATTTTTCTGAGTAGGCCTAGTCACTGGAGATGCCATAGTGGAGAAACCTTCACCAAAACAATGATAATAACCAGCCAAGCAAACAAACCTATAAATCTCTATAGTGAGGTTGGCCTAGTCCAACTCCAAACAACGTCAATCTTCGTTGGATCTACTCGAATACCCTCCTTGGACATCATTTGCCCTAAGAATGCTACCGAGCCAAAGTAAAACTTGCAATTAGAGAACTTTGTATACAACATCTCCTCCCTAAGCCTCTGGAGCGTAATCCACAAATGCCTGACATAGTCTTCCTCGGTCTTGGAATAGACCAAGATCTCATCGATGAACACAATCATGAACGCGTCTAGATACATCCTGAACACTCCATTTATCAGCTCCGTAAACTCTACAGGGGTGATGTCAAACCAAAAGACATAACAAGGAAGTTGTAGTGGCCATACTTGGTCCAGAAAGCTATCTTGGGTAAATATGATGGCTGAATCCCAAATTGATGATATCCTGACCTCAAGTCAATCTTAGAAAATAGGGCTGCTCCTTGGAGCTGATCAAATATGTCATCTATGCGGGGGAGTGGGTATTACTTAATAGTCACTTTGTTGAGCTATCTATAATTAATACACATCTTCATGGATCCATCCTTCTTCTTTACAAATAGGACTAGGGCACCCCATGGTGAAATACTAGGGCAAGTAAAGTCCTTGCTCAACAATTCTTGGAGCTGCTCTAACTACTTCAATTCAGCTAGAGCCATCTGATAAGGAGTGACAGAAATGGGCCGGGTGCGCGACTTATGATCAATAGCAAAATCAATGTTTCAATCAGGAAGGACTCCTGGTAAATCAGTAGGAAACACATCTGAAAACTCACAAACCACCAGAATAGACTTAATAAAAGGTGACACAGTAGCATTTTCATGAATAAAAGCCAAATAAGCCAAACACCCTTGATCAATCAATCTTTGGGCATGAATATAAGACATAACTTTGCTAGGTTTGGAACTATGTGAACCCGTCCACTCAATCCTCGGCCTACCTGGCATGTCTATGGTAATAGTCTTAGTATAACAATCAAGAATAGTATGATCAGATCTACCATAACCATAATAATATAAAAAATCTACCATATCTAACATAATCAGATCTACGTAAGTGTCATAGCTTGCCAAAAGTAATAAGACATGATTGGTACACTCAGTCCATTACTAAGGGCTCTCATGTTGGGGTTGAAACATGAATAGGAATAGGCATAGAATCACAAAGCAACTCAAACCACGTAGAGAAATAAGCAATAGACAATATGAAATAACACAGATGTAGGGTGATAGAAAATCGAAACAATATTTATGATAATAACATTAGAGGCCTCTGCTGCACGTCTACATGGAAAGGCATACCAATTGGCACCTCAAACTCCAGTCATAGAAGTTGATATTCTACCACCTAAACGAGTGAAAGTATCACCTGCTCCCCTACCACTAGTATGTCGACCTCTGTTATCTGACCTCTACCTCGGCCCTTAGTCTGTGGGGATGAACCTTTGACTAGTGATGCTGGATCTCTGACAGGTGCTATGGAGTATGAACTCTGGGGCTTAGAATGAGTTTGTCAAGGACATTAACAAATCATGTGATCAGGAGATCTGTACCCAAAGCAGGATCTAAGGGTGTACTATTGCTGTGAAAGAGCGAGTGGGGTATTATAACCTTCCCAGCCCATGGACCTTTGTTGAGAACTAGATGAAATATGCCCTAAACTAAAGAAATCACAGGGGCCTTGTCCTCCCTCTAATGCTGGAAAGGCTACATGAACCTAGCGATATTCAAAAAAACTACCTCCTCTGGCCATACCTCTACCCTCTAATGAGGCACCCGAGTATTATCCTAAAGTGCGAACCCTTTTGAGGTCCCCAAACTCCTCTGTCTACATCAACTCCACCTCTTTGGTGGCGCTAAGAACTGACTGAAATGAGGATCCATCTCTAGCTACCTATAATATCGACTGCCTAATAGGATAAATCAACCCTCTCATAAACCGGCGAACCATCTCCTTCTCGGTTAGAAGTATAGCTGTGGCATGATGGGCCAACTAGCAAAACCTGATCTTGTACATCAAAATAGTTATGGTGACCTTTCTCAAATTCTCAAACCTCAATCGACTCTCCACTCAAACCTCAATCGGTTCTCCTTGCAAACACTCCAAGGAACAAACAAATCATAGAATGCATCAGAAAATGTCTCCTATGTTATCTAAGGAGATCTAATTTGAAGGGATCTAGTATAAGTCCTCCACCACTCCTTGGCTAGCTTACGGAGCTGGAGTGTGGCATATCATACACACAGTGTCTCTGCTAGTCCCCCGGTATCCAACAACTCTCTAAAAGTGGTCATGAAATCATGAGCATCTTCAGTTTGCCCACCCTGAAACTAAGGTGGATCCATCTTCTGAAATCTCTCATATCTCCGCTGCTCATCATCAATAAAATAAGAGACTAGGGGAATCTCATCTATCAAAGTTGCTAGTGGATGCTCATCCTGAATATAGGCCTTAGAAGCATACTAGTGATCTTGAGGCTGCACTCTCACCCAAGTTTGTAGATTACCAAGAGTGTCAGCTGGGCTACCTGCAAACCCTTAAGTCTCCAACACACCCATGCCTCTCAAAAGTGTATCTTGGAGTAGTAGTGCTACAACAAACTCATGTGGAACATGCTCCTATCTAGGCTCCATAGCTTGTTCAAGAGAGATACTTCATTCATAATCCCTCGCTGATGTGGCTCCTCATCCTAGCATCTAGATCATCCTCGAGCATGACCCCTACCCCTAGCTAGGGTCTCAATAGCAATATCAAGGGTGGCATCCTATCATTCGGTAGTAGCAGTAGCTGTGGTCCTCGGCTTCTGTCAAAAGGACATATGAAACAACAAGATTTATATAAAAACCCATGCACGAATTGATTAGAATGAAATGAAAGAGAGTTTCCTAACACTCTTCGTAGCCTCTTAAAGATAAGTAATGGATGTCTACCGGACAGGGTTTTTATATATGTGAGACCTATGAACCTGGGGCACTGATACCGAAATTGTCACGAGTGGAAAATCAGGTGTGATGGCACTCACCTAATTCACCAAGGTAAATTATCCCAAAACCTGAACAACTTAACAAAAAGATTAAAAGCGGAAGATAATAGCCTAAATATATAGATAAGCGGAAGAAAACAAACTAAAATTATCCTAAGGACTAGTGTCACATGTACAAGCCTATATTTCTAGAATACTCAAATAAAATACAATACATAATGTATAGTGCTCAAATAGAACCAAAACATAAAAGTGGAATCCACAAAGCTTGCTAAAGGCATAAGCAAATATCTCACAACAAATCCAGAAGCTCGATCCAACAAGAAGGAAGTCTAGCAAGATGGACCGGGTTCACAACCTACAAAAATGTAGCAATGGGTGAGCATCAAAGAACACGGTACTCAACAAATGGAACTAACCTATGGAAAATTAATGAAGAGTACAAGTAACTCCTTAAATCCAAACTATAATCCACCGAACTACAACTCTGCACTCAGAAAAGTCCCAGGAAAATATGATACACAAATCACATTATTATACATAGTATCTCACCTCCCAAGTATATTGATAGATCTAACACTTATATCAGTATTAGGGATAAAAATATTACATTATATCATAAAAAATATACAACCATATCAATAAGATATGATATGAGATGGAGTGGATGCCATGAGATATATGCAATGTAATGCAATGAAAATTAATCATGATTCATGTCTGCTCTATGACACAAATCTGCTGACCATATATAAGCCTTAGATCGGAACCCATGAGGGTCTCACATAGACTATTTATCTGTGAACACCATTGGTAAAGACCTTGAAAAATGCTCATCCATTCGAAAAATAGCTCAGACCACTGACTTACCTCGACTCGATCGATAAAGACCTCAACCACCAATCCACTTATTACCATTTTCACAACTCGATTATAGCCATCACAAGAATCAATGAACAAATAACAATATGTTCGAGGTGTATGATCACAATTGTATCATAATATCGTCATTCAAAATCATCTGGTTATCCAATGTCTCAATATCATCAGTATCTCAATACCATCAATGTCTCAATATCACCAGTATCTCATTATCAACAATATTTCAACATCAATAGTGTCTCATTATCATAAATATCTCAAAATCACCGAATTTTGATATAAGCACTATTTCACTATCAACAACAAATGAATCACAAGATCACATAGATTACGAATTTACAATTAAATTACAACTAAATATATAGTGATATGAACAAGTACTCAATACAAAAATCATGATTAGAATGGTGCAATTCTACCCTCAATCACTTAAATTCATACACATAGGAGAATACAAGGTTCATTCATACTTAACTAGTTAGAAGTCCACTTGTTTCAAATAAAGTCTCGAAATTAAGAAGGATTGTCACTTTCTCCCTCCTATGATACTCCAAATTACCATAATCTATTCAAATATGACATCACAATCATATAACGAATTTAATGGTATTAAAATCAATTAATTCGGAGAGAAAGGGTAAAATGGTCAAAAATCTCATGCCAAAAAAATATAGCCGGAAACTTAAAAACTTATGGATAAAAATGTTCTACTTGTAACAAGTAATTTAACAGTGAATTTGGTTTAAAAAATTGAGCTAAGATGAGGGAGAAATCAATTATTTAAATTTCAGAAATTCTATTTCAAAAATCCCCAAATTCCACCATTAGATCCCCAAATTAGAAATTAACACAAATTAATCAATGGATATAGTAGAAATAAGTTAGAAAATAGTTACCAAATCACTTTGCCTTGGAAACTCATGAAATCTCTCTTGAAAACAAATATTGAAGAGTTGAAAATGGTAAAATATAAAATAAGATCATCTTTTAATGAAGTCCACTATTCAGGCATAAATAATACTTCGCAAACGTGGAGGTTTAAGGAGGTTGGCTCGCTTGCACTCTATGAATGCGGAGTCTACATAAATTGGACTTCACGGACGTGGAGCTATGGCAGCGATCGCGGAGAGCAAGTGCCACCTGCTCTAGAAACTACAATTCACTGGCAACACAACTCAAACAAAAACAAGAACTGGACCCTCAGAAATTCATTTGGAAACCCTTGAACACAAACTAAATAAGGAACCTTCCAAAAATGATGATTCAGACTCAATAGAATTGTCAGAATTCGATTCTGGAGCCCTCATCGCTGCGAACTCAAGAAAAGAATCATATAAACTAGTTTCAGACCTAAAAACTCAAAATATTCACAAGAACTTTAAAAATTACAACAATAGCATTTCTATTATTAGTTTCACCCCTCAGAAGCATTGGAAGTGACAAAAATTCAATACGAGCTCCTGAACTCCAAATGTTCACCAAAAGTCAAACCTATGATCCAAAATGAACTCCCAATGCATTTTTCGGCCTAAAATATCTGTTTTAACTCCAAATTCAGTTCTACAAGTTCTCTTGACCAGATTCAACATTTCGAAACCTTTGGAATTGATAGAATCAAATTTTGACACTCAAACCTTAAAATGACCACAAAACTAGTGTCTTTAACTCAAAGCCTTTTAAAACTCTTTCTTTTGCAAAACTCCAATTTTTTACAATATTTTCAAAATCTAACTCTTGGACTTATCCAAAAATGACCCAATACAACTTTTGAGAATGGAAAAATGATAATTGGCCAGAATACCCAAAATGATATTCGAGGTCAATACGTCAATAAAGTAGGAATGCCTCCACTTGCATACAAGAAAGATAGTCTGGCATTGGTGCCGCCAATTTATATAAAATGACACAATTGAAGTAAACACTCAGATACATGCACACTCAACACTATCAAATAACTCATATACAAGACACAATAATATGCAATGCAATGGAATGGAATGTGTCACGATTTGATTTTCTTGAGTCATGATAACACTTATCATAACCCACTTTTAGGTAAGCCAATCGATAACCTGGAACTATAAGTAGTGTGCATAATTGGGAGAACTAATAGAATCTAGCATACACAAGACAAAGCATATAAATAGAACCATAAACTAAACTAAATATACAAAAGATCCCTCTTATAACATAAAAGATACCAGTACAGAGCTACTAACAACAAAACAAAGTGTACAAGTACCAAAAGTGGACCAAAAATATATATATATATATAAGACCTAGGTAGTCTCAAAATGTACAAAAATATGAGCCACCAAGATGAAGGAAGGAGAAATAACAATCCAAAAATGCCAAGTGCTCACCTTGATCTCTGATGTACGTTGCATCAGGCATGACCAATCAAGATTGATAGCTGCTGCTTGGACCTACCTCACAAAGACAAAATTAGAGTGCAGTATGAGTACTAGAACAACATGTACTCACTAGGCATCATAAACCAATTAAGTAGGAATGGTAAGAAAATACTATGAAAAAGAGAAATAAACCTAAACTCGAGTCAAGTATACTATCAAAGATAAGAAAAACGAAGTCACACTAGTAGCAAGAGTTTTCACTAAAATGCTACACTATATGCACTCAACAAGGCCTTCGCATGTCCGATTGGGACACAAAATGACTATGACAATGGAAGCTAAGGAAATAGAGAGTCTGCACATTGAAATCCGAGGAACTATAACTAAACTTGAATCATGAAGGCCTATGAATGGAGGAATCATGTAAGATTTGGGATCCAAGGCTGGGACTACCTCTACTCAGATGCTCACTTGATTAATAAGGGAAGTCGAGGCTGGGACTACCGCTATCCAGATGCTCGCCAAAATAAAATAAGATAGATAAAGACCGAGACTGCCTAAAACCCAGATGTAACTACCAAACCTAGGGAATTATGGATGATTAGGTATTATTCAAGTGAGTTACTACTTACCTAAGGCTCAACTACTAGACCCTGGTTTGCTACACCATTCTACCAGGACCTAAGCTGACCGAAACCACATCGGGGTATCTAAATTAGGAATTTATCATCCAATAATAAGGCCAACTTGCTCCATAACACCAACATACATAAAATGATGCCACTAACTATTTCAACAGATAAAAGGCGCTCACATTCTTTCAGTTACCAAAAAAAACTAATAAAGGTCTAAATCATGATTTCTAACACCTTAAGGCATAGAAATAGGATACCTAACCCTAAATTACAACTATTTCAATAAGATTACATACAAACTAGCTCAATCTAAACAATCTAAAACCATAAGTTACCTATAGACTGATCACACTCCTCTCACACTGCAGTAACTTTTCCCTTTTGGATAGGCTCTGAATGTTCCATGTTATCAAAATGGATTTATGACATAATTACTATCACTTAGACACTAAATTCATAAGGAACAGAGATGGACCGATTTCAAGCTCTAAAATTTTCATGACTCAAGCCTAAGGACTAGATGTGACAAGACACAAGGGAAACCCGAAGGGACCCAAGGCAATCCTCATAAAGCATCATTACACATCCTTGGTCGCGGAAGCAATAAATCAAGCATCAGGATAAAAGAATGGGGAAAATGGGCTTAAGGGAAAACCCTGCACAGTATCATGGTCAAAAGATAAGAGTTAAACTCTTATCATAGATACTTAACATGTCCAACAAAAACCTCTAATACATATATAAGAACGCGGGCCAAGACAAAGTAATCGGGCTGACCCTCAAAGTCAAAATAAGAAAGATGAATGTCTCAATACATAATAGAAAAAATATAGATTATTTCCCATTGTGGAGGATTCACCAACTAGCTTGAATAGCACCAAACTAGCCACGTGGAGGAGAATGATCAACTTAGGCACCGGTTCCTATATAGTGAGATTATGTAGGCATAGAGTATGCGTTAGTACATTTGAATGTACTAAGTATGAATGATGCAACACAACAATAGATAGGCATCATAATCAAAATGCATAATATTAAGCAATAGACAAAATATACAATATGACATGTATGATCAATGCTTAAGCAACACATGCTTAAGTAATTCATGCTCAAATAGGATATCATATATGTAGAAGCGACCAAGTTAGTTGTTCAATGTATAAACCCCTTGGTGATTGTGTGGTAAAAACCCCTCACATGGTTTATGGTAATCACACCTTACCAACATGGTGATAAAGTATAAACCCCTAGCGTGGTTGATGAGTATAAACCCTAACATGCTTACCCGGGGCCCTTGTCCCCTCGATTAGGTATGGTTTACTGCAACACTTTATATATAGTAGATATGTACATATGCTCATTTCAGTATCATAATATCATTCATATAATATCTCATGCTTTGGGCCTTTAATTCCTCAAGAAACCTCATCCGGATATTTTATCAAACACTTTGAGGGTGTGTAATGCTACTATAAAACCATGAATATAGGAATGAAATCATCAAAGAAATTTATTGTAAAACCATCAATCAACACCTTGCAACACCTTGAAGACATATACATCAAAACGCCTTCTCAAATCTTACAATTAGATCAAAGATTTATAGCTCAAAACATAGCAAAACATTGACAACTTTACATAGCTTTAACATAGTGTGCAGTGAATTTCATAATAATCACGAACCGTTTGTAAATCAACTTTAAATCATGAAATTTATGTAAAAAGAGGGTTGGGTATCATGGGTAAAAGGAACCCATGAAAGAAAATCACATACCTTGTCTTAGAGATGAACTTGGTGAAGATTGGAGATGGAGACTTAAAGCATGAAGAAGAACCTTGAAGGAGAACCATAGCTTGGGATGAGGTTTTGGGACTTGAGTTTGGGGAGTGAAAATATGACTAAGTGTTTGAGTGAGTATTGGGAAATGTTTTGGGTGATATGAGGGTGAAATATGACTAAGTATATTTAGAAACACGCTTGGGGATACTTAGGCCCAAGACTTAAAAGTCTTGGACTGAGACAACAAAACAAGGCAAAATTAAAACTGCTCTGTGAAAGAGGCGTGTAGCGGAGCTGTCGCGGACTGCCTCTGGATATTTAAATTTTGGAAAAATCAAATTTTGTTACAGTTGCTCTAAAATCGGAGTTATACCCTCTGCCCCCTAATTTGGACCCTTCGAACAAGAATATGAAGAAATAACAAATAGATTTTGAGATATATGGAATTTAAAATTCTGGGCATTCCGAGGCACGTTTTTGGACATTTTGAGGGGTCAGTTCAATATCTCCCCTTCGGAACATTCGTCCCTAAATGTAAAAGACACATAGAAGGAAAGAGTGATTATAAACAAACCATCCTAATTAAAGTGCAAAATTACATTTAGAACACCATTTTCAAATCCTCAATGTAAATGTAAAATCATCATAAACTTGCCGACTTAAACATGAATGCGTATGCATGATAGAGGGGATGAAACATAAGACTTGAAATCACATAGGGGACTTAAAATTGATACCTTAGGCTTGAGTACAGTGGAAAAGATAAGGATACCATTTTTTCATGTAGACTTCGGCCTCCGAAGTAGCACTTTAGATTTGTTGGTTCCTCCAAAGGACCTTAACAAATGACACCTCCTTATTTCTCAAGATCTTCACTTGTCTAGGATCTGAACTGAGACCTCCTCATAGGTCAAGCTATCTTCAACAACATCCAAAAAATCAAGAGGCATAATAGCATTAGGGTCATCAACATATTTTCTCAATATTGAGACAAAGAACACCAGGTGAACCAAATTCATTTCCATAGGAAACTTCAATTCATAATCTACCTTTCCAACCCTCCTCAAGACCTCATAACTACCAACATACCTTGGACTTAACTTCCCCTTTTTACCAAAACAGACCACACCTTTCATTGGAGAAATTTTCAAATAAACCCAATCACCCACTTTGAACTCAAGGTCTCTTCTTCTCACATCGACATAAGATTTTTGATGACTTTAGGTTGTTCTCAACCTTTCCCTAATCATCTTAACCTTCTCAAAAGCCTCCTTAAGCAGATCCGGTCCCAAATAAGCCACCTCTCCAACCTCAAACCAGCCAACTGATGATGTACAACGTATCCTATAAAGAGCCTCACAAGGAGCCACACCTATACTAAAGTGATAGCTATTGTTGTAGGCAATCTCAATTAAAGGAATATGGTCATCCAAACTACCCCTCAACTCTAATACGCAAGCCCTTAGCATTTCCTCAAGTGTTTGAATGGTTCTTTCGGCTTGGCCATTTATTTGAAGGTGAAAGGACGTACTAAGGTGATCTTTGCTACCAAGACCCCTTTGAAAATACCCCCAAAAGTGTGGAGTGAATTGTGTAGGACGATCCAATATCATGGAATGAACCCCTTGTAACCTTACTAACTCATGGATATACAACTTTGGATACTCTTTAGCCCCATAGGTGGTCTTAACAGGTTGAAAATGAGACAATTTCATCATACTATCAATCACCACCAAAATGGAATCAAAACCCTTTCTAGTCTTGGGAAACCCAACTATAAAATCCATATTAATCACCTCCCTCTTCTAAGTGGGAATCCCTATGTCTTGGGTTATGCCACTCTACCTTTGATGCTCGGCTTTGACTTATTGACGACTATGGCACCCGGAAACAAAATTGGCAATGTCCCTCTTCATGCCTCCCTACCAATACACATCCTCAAGTCTCTATACATTTTGGTAGAATCGGGGTGGATAGAATAAGAAGAATTTTGAGCCTCATCAAGAATTTTCTCCCTCAGATCATTAACACAACGCATACACAACCTACCTTATCTAAGAGCACTATCTCCCCCTTGGGAGAAAACCTCTTCTTTGCCCTATTTCACCAAGGCCTTCAATTCAAGCAAGGAGGAGTCTAGATCTTGTTTTGGTATCACCTAATCAACCAAAGAAGACTTAGACCCATTCATAACCACAACACCATCATCACCAACCTCTTCTAACCTAACCCCCAATCTAGCCAATCTATACACCTACCTAGCCATTTCCCTATCGCCACCATCGAAATGAGCTAGGTTACCTATGGACACCCGACTCAAAGCAACCGCCACCATATTTCCCTTACCCGGATGATAATGCACACTCATGTCATAGTCTTCGAGAAGTTCTAGCCTCGTTCTTTGTCTCAAGTTGAGATCCTTTTGAGTGAAGACATATTGGAGGCTCTTCTGATAAGTGAAGACATTAACATGCACCCCATACAAGTAATGACGCCAAATCTTTAATGGAAACACAATAGCGGCTAACTCTAAATCATGGGTAGGGTAGTTCCTTTCATGTACCTTGAGTTATCTAGCAGCATAAGCTATGACCTTGCCATTTTGCACAAGCAGACAACCCAAAACAACTCTAGATGCATCACAATACACAACAAAACACTCAAGCCCATCTAGTAGAGACAATAGAGGAGTGGACAGAAGCCTATCCTTCAATATTGAAAGCTTCTCTCACATTCATCGGACCACACAATCTTAGACTTCTTTTAAATCAATTTGTTCATAGGGAAAACAATTGAGGAGAACCTATTCACAAACAATGGAGGAGAACCTATTCACAATAGTAACCCACAAGGCCTAAGAAGCTCCTAATATCCAACAGGGTTAATGGTCTAGGCCAATGCATAATCACATCGATTTTCTTAGGATCCACTTTTATACCATCCCCGACACCACATGACCTAAGAATGCAACCTCCTTCAACAAAAATTCACACTTGTCATATTTAGCATACAATCTCTCTCCCTTAACCTTTGAAGCACAACCCTCAAATGACCCATATGCTTCTCCCTACTACGTGAGTAGATCAAAATATCATCAATGAAGACCACAATAAAGGAATCAAGGTAAGATTTGATGACCTTATTCATTAGGCCCATAAAGATGGCTGGTGCATTAGTCAACCCAAAAAACATCACAACAAACTCATAATGCCCAAATCTAGTCTGGAAGTCTATCTTGGCAATATCACACCCTCACCCTCACTTGATGATGATACCTGGACTAAAGATCAATCTTAAAGAAGAAGCTAGCCCCTTGCAATTGGTCAAACAAATCATTAATCCTTGGAAGAGGATATCTATTCTTGATAGTGACCCTATTAAGTTGTCGATTATCAATGCACACCATAAGTGACCCATACTTCTTTTTTCACAAACAACACCAGAGCACCCCAAGGTGATTGACTAGGTGTAATAAATCCTTTTTCCAACAAATCTTTCATTTTCAGCTTTAACTCCTTTAACTCTGCTGCGCCATATGGTAAGGGGGGATGGAGATAGGTTGAGTATCATGAAGGAGATCTATGCCAAAATCTATCTCCCTTTCAAAAGGGACACTGAGAAGGTCATTCGGAAAGACATAAAAAACTCGTTTACAATGGGGACTGACTCAATGGATAGGACTTTGGACTCTACATCCATATCCCTCACAAGATGGTACAAACACTACCTAGAAATCAACTTATAGGCTTTAATGCATGATATGAACCTATCCTTGACCACCACATCTTGACTCTCCCACTCAAGGATAGGCTCATTAGGAAATAGAAACTTGACCCTATAGGTTCTACAATCAATAGAAGCATAGTAGGCATGCAACATCTATCCCAAGAATGACATCAAAGCCTACCAAGTCTAATTCAACAAGATAACAAGGCAATCACTTATGCAAAAATGCAAATAGGACAACTTCTATAAACTTTCCTAGCAACAATAGAGGCACCAATAGGAGTAGACACTTCATATGACTCATGCAATAACTCAAGGGCAACAAGGAACGTTTTAGCAACAAGAGGGGTAATAATGGAAAGAGTGGCACCCGGATCAATCAAACCATATACATCAAAGTCAAAGATTTTCAACATACCGGTAGCAACATCAAGGGCTTCACCAACTCCTTTCCTCCAATGTAAAGCATAAAATCAATTGCGCCTTGGAGCACCACCTTGAGGACCACCTCTCCCCAATGGGACCGCATTAGCACCCCGGACCTTGCCACAATTTCTTGGACAATCTACCTTCTTGTGACCAAGCTCCCCACATTCATAGCATCCATTAGAACCCTTCAAGCTTGGGCCATTATGATCCTTCCTAACTCTAGGACACACATCAATAGGAGCCATCCCACCAACACCTTGAGGCCTAGGGAATTCATTGGCAAGCCCACTATTTGTATCATGAGGAGGCCCTTGGCCTTGACAAAAATTAGCACCCTTTAGAAATTTACCCTCAAATCGGGGCCTCTTGGCCTTATGTCCCCTTTTCTTCCTCAATTTCTCCTCCTCCATTTGCTCGGTATAGGTCATCAACTTAGACAAGTCCATGTTACTAATTAGCATGGCAGACTAGCATTCTTCACTTAACAAGTCATAGATCCCTATCACAAACTCATTCATGAGCCAAACCTAGGTCCTAGACGTGACACGATGCAAGGGGAACCTGAAGGGACCCCAACCAAGCCTCATAAAGCATCATTACACATCATTGTTCGAAAGAAACAAATCAAGCATCAAAGATAAAAGAAGGGGGAAAACGGGGCTAAGCGAAAAGCCTACACAATATCATCTCCAAAAGACAAGATTTAAACTCTATTCATAGATACTTAACAAGTCCAACAAACATATCTAATACATAGATAAGAGTGGAGGACAAGACAAAGTAACCAGACTCACCATCAAAGTCAAAATAAGCAATAAAGATAAATGTATCAATACATAATAGAAGAAATATAGACTAGGTCCCCAAAGTGGAGGACTTACCAACTAGCTTGAATAGCACCAAACTAACCACGTAGAGGAGGATGATCAACTTAGCACCGGTTCCTACATGGTGAGATCATGTAGGCATAGAGTATGCATTAGTACATTTGAATGTACTAAGTATGTAGGATGCAATGCAACAATAGATAGGCATCATAATCAAAATGCATATTATTAAGCAATAGACATAATATACAATATGACATATATGATCAATGCTTAAGTAAACAATGCTTAGGTAACTCATGCTCATATAGGATATCATATGTGTAGAAGAGACCAACCTAGCTGTTCAAGGTATCAACACCTTGGTGGTTGTGTGGTTAAAACTCCTCACATAGTTGATGGCAATCATACCTTACCAACATAGAGATGAAGTGTAAACCCCTAGTATGGTTGATGAGTATAAACCCACAACATGATTACCCGGGCTCTTGTCTCCCCCGGATCGGGTATAGTCTAATGCAACACTTTACATAGAGTATATCATATACATATGCTCATTTCATCATCATAACATCATTCATATCATATCTCATTCTTTGGGCCTTTAAATCCTCAATAAACCACATCTGGACATTTTATCAAATACTTTGAGGGTGTGTAATTCTAGTATAAAACCTTGAAATATAGGAACGAAATCATTTCAGAAAATACATTGTAAAACTATCAATCAACAACTTGCAACACCCTCAAGACATATACATCAAAAGCCCTTATGAAATCTTACAACAGATTAAAGATTTATAGCTCACGATATAGCAAAACAGTCACAACTTTACATAGATTTAACATAGTGTGTAGTGAATTTCATAATTATCAAGATTCATTTGTAAATCAACTTTAAATCATTAAATTTATTTAAAAGGAGGTTTGGGTATCACGGGTTAAAGGAACCCATGAAAGAAACACACATACCTTGTCTTAGAGATGAACTTGGTGAAGATTGGAGATGGAGACTTGATGCTTCAAGAAGATCTTTGAAGGAGAACCTTATCTTGAGATGAGAGTTTGGGACTTGAGTTTAGGGTTCGAAAATATGACTAAGCGTTGGAGTGAGTATTTGGAAATGTTTTGGGTGATATTAGGTTGAAACATAACTAAGTATAGGTTAAAATAAGCTTAGGAACACTTAGGCCAAAGACTTAAAAGTCTTGGACCAAGACAGCAAAACTGGGCAAAATTAACATCGCTATGTGACAAAGGTGCATCGCGGAGCTATTGCCAATAGCCTCTAGAAACTTAAATTTTCAATTTTGCTATGGTTGCTCTAAAGTTGGGGTTAGATGCTTTGCCCCCCAATTTGGACCCCTGAACAAGAGTATGAAGCCGAATTTTCGAAATAATAAATGAATTTTGAGATATATGGAATTTTAAATTCTGGGCATTCCAAGGCACAGTTTTGGACACTTTTTGGGAGTCGTTTAAAAATGGGGAGAAGCTACACTCAATAAAATTTCAAAATTGACCCCAAAATTAGTTCGTTACTAGCTCTTTGGCTCATGTCACAAAATGGAATACAAATAAAGGCTTGGGAATACCTCACAGGCAACAATAAAGAAAAAATCAATTTAAGTTAAAGAAAACTACTATGACAACAAGTGATCATAAAAATACACCACCAAGAGACCTCATAGTTGTAAGTAAGCACATCATGATATTCCTCGCAGAAAACCTCACAATTTGGACTCGAGAATAAATGAAAATGGACCTAGAATGTTCAAGATATCAACCCTCCAAAATTCACCCAAAACATAATCTGAAAAACCCAAAAATAGCATGTAGTGCCAAGAATTTACCTCAATCAGATGTTCCAATCCAATTTTTGAGCTCACCAATGCATTTCTTACAAAATTCCACACAACATGGACCTTGGAATTGCCAATTTTTTGAGAAAGAGATGAAGAAGATATTTCATCCTAAAGAAAATAGTTAGTTTGGTCATGATAAAGAATAAATATATCAAGATCCGCTCAATTTGTTCTTTGTGATTGTGGTGAATAGTTCTGTACAATCATGGAGCACAAGGAAATTTAAATAACCTCTGCAATCATGAAAGGTCCCTCGTATTCGCAAAGGCCAATCTAGTTGGACCTCCGTGATCGTCATCAACGTTTGGTGTTTGTGAAAGATAAACTGGCCTAACCTCCACGATATTTAAAAGAGGTTCATGATCACAAGAAGAAGTTAGCTGGTACTAGATATCAATTGAAAAGCAATTTTCTCCAACGTCAAAATTTCTAACAAGACACTTAGAATTTATCCATAACTATGTGCATGCAAATGGATTATGCCACCCCACCAAATTCAATATTTTGAACTCAATGACATAGTTAACATCTCTATATAAGGCACATATGACTAAATGTGGGTCCCACCTCTATGGCCAGTTGGAGCTAATTTCCCTGAGAGACTTGGAATGAGTTGAAAAGCCTCAAAAACCAAATGAAAGGTCATTCTAGACCAAAATCGATGAAACGACCTTAAAAAGTGCCCAAAAATGATCCCCAAAAGTGCCCTAAATTGTAATTTCTATATATCTCAAAAGTAGTGCTTGCTATAAAAAATCTGACTTCATATTCTTGTTCAGGGGGCAAAATTGAGTGGGAAAAGGGTCTAACCCCAATTTTAGAGCGGATGATTCACAATTTCAAATTTTGAAGTGTCAAATTCTAGTGGCCTCTACATGTTGCTGGCGAGATGCGCCAGTGCATATTTTCTTTCCAATTTTTTTTTTATCTCGGACTTTTGAGTCTTGGACATAAGTGTTCCCATTTGTTAAAATACCTATACTTAGCCAAATTTCACCCTCATATCATATAAGACTTTCCCCTAAACTCTATCAAATAGTTAGATTATTATTTCTCTCAAAATTCAAGAGCCAAAACACTTTTCAGATCTTAAGGATTTCACTCAAGCTTCAAGTCTCCATCTCCAATCTTCTTCAAGAAATTCTCCAAAGATAATGTATGTGGTTTTTAACTATTGAGTCCTTTCGCCCATGGTGTCCAAGGTTCCTTTTACTTCAAATTGCATGATTTAAAGTTAATTTACTCATGAGTCTTACTTATTATAAATTTCACTACACAATATGTTGGGGATTCATGAAATTCTGATTGTTTAAGCATGTTTTGAGCTATGAACCTAAGATTTATTGTGAGATTTGATGAAGAGTTTTGAAGTATATTATTTGAGGGTGTTACTAAGTATCTATTGATGGTTTTACATTGAATTGTCTAGCATGATTCTACTCTTTAATTTAATGGTTTTACAGTAGTACTACATACCTGCCAAGTGTTTGATAAAATATCTAGATTATGTAGCTTGAGTTGTTGAAGGTCTAAAGAATGGTATATGAGTTGAATGACTTTATGATGATGAAAGTATGGTATTCATGTGTTGATTTCATGGAAAGTATCTATAGAGATGAATGATACCCAAACTGAGGGGTTGGTACCTTATTAACCAAATTTAGAGGTTCGTACCTCATTAACAAAATTGAGGGGTTGGCACCTCATTAAACAAATTAAGGGGTTGGTACCTCATTAACCAAATTAAGGGTTTGGTACCTCATTAATTGAATGGAGGGTTTTGTACCTCATTAATCAAATTGAGGGGTTAGTACCTTGTTAACCGAATTGAGAGGTTGGTACTTCGATCACCTTAGACGGGGGTGGCACTTTCTATAACCAAGTTGAGAGATTTGTACCTCTATCACCTAGGATAGGAGGTGATAAACCCATTAGCCAAATGATGGTCTCTTCCAATGAATCTAATATATTCTGTATAAGCATGTTTTACTTCAAGTGCCATTCATACATGCCATATTGTTAGTATGCTATTCATTGCTTTTGATTATGCATTTTGCCTATGATGCCTATCTCTTGCTGCATTGCATCCTACATACTTAGTACATTCAAATGTACTAACACATACTCTATGCCTATATGATGTTACCATGTAGAAATCAGAGCTCCATTTGGTCATCACCCTACTCCACGTGGCTAGTACGAATTCTCTCAAGCTAGTTGGTGAGTTCTCCATTTTGGGGACAATGTCCATGTATTTATGTTATGTATTATGACTCTCTTTCATTACTGTATACTTTGACTGTGAGGGTGAGCCCGGTTGCTTGTCTTGGCCCCTGCTAAGTTCTATGTTAGAGGTGTTATTGGGCAAGTTATGTATTATGCTTGAGCTTTGAATCATTTATGTTATCTAAGTGTTTAATTCTTTCCTTCAGTCCCAAATTCCCTTGTTTATGTTTCTTATGTTGTTTTATTTTGCTTCTGCGACCAAGGATGTGTGTATGATATGCTAAGAGGCTTGTTGGGGGTTCCTTTGGCTTCCCCTTTCGCTGTGTTGCGTCTAGGCCCTATTTTGGGTGATGAAAAACTTGGTATCAGAGCACTAGGTTGTTAGGTCCTCAACGTCCAAAACACCGTATCGATTAGGATCTAGTTCATGGTGGTGTTTTCACCAAAACTATGAGCAAGAGGCTATGAGATGTTTTAGGAAATGTTTCCCTTCTTCATGGTCAATGTCGTGCATGGTCAATTTCGTGCTATAGAGTTGATATAAGGTTTTTCCCCACTAAGTATTATTGTTCGATATGACATATCATGCCTAACACAAGAAGAAGAAGAGCCCTCACTCCCGAGGAACAACTGGCTCCTCAAGCTCCTCAAGATGGGGGTCCGGTTCATGAAAAGTTTAGGGATGCTCTCACTTTGCTAGCTCAAGTCATGGCTACTCAAGTCAACCAAGGGGCGCAAGCCCCTCATACTCCTACTCCAACATCTAGAGTGAGGGACTTCATAAGGATGAATCCACCGGAATTCTATGGGTCAAAAATGGATGAGGAACCTCAAGTATTCATTGATAAGGTTTACACAGTATTGGCTATTATGGGTGTTAGATCGAAAGAGAAGGTGGAGTTGGCGGCTCACCAACTCAAGGGGGTGCCAAAATATGATATGCTCACTGGAAGCAGGAGAAGGGAAACAAAAATATTGTTATATGGGAGGAATTTAAGGTGGCCTTTCTTAATCGTTTCTTCCCTCTTGATCTTAGGGAGGCCAAGTTGGTGGAGTTCATAAATTTGAAGCAAGGTTCTATGAGTGTGAGGGAGTATGCCCTCAAGTTCAACCAACTCTCAGTATATGTTCCCTAATTGGTGGTCGATCCAAGATCTAGGATGGATAAGTTTGTCATGAGTGTATCCGACTTGGTGAGTGAGGAGTGCTAGTCTGCTACGTTTATTAGAGACATGGATTTATCCCTCTTGATGACTTATGCCAAACAAATAGAGGAGGAAAAGACAAGTAAAAGAAGGGGTAAAGTGGCCAAGAGAGCCAGTTTCGAAAGAAAGTTCCAAAGTCTCAAAGATAAAGATGATGCTATGTCCCCAACAAGTGGTAATGTTCATAGAGGCTCATGTTTGGAAGACACCAATCCTTGTTTACATTGTGGTAAAGAGGGGCATAAGAATATGGATTATCCTCGTAAGCAAGACAAGGGTGAAGAAGTTCATCCTCACGGTGGTGCCCCAAGGCACAATCGGTTCTATTCTCTTCACAAAAGATAAGGGGATGAGGTGCCCAATGGTGCTACCGGTAAGTTAGAGATTTTCCTTGATTTTATTGTGCATGCTTTGATGGTTTTGGAAGTCGCAATTTCTATCATTATTCCTTTGTTGCTAGTAAGATTTGGTTTTGTAGGTCTATTTGGTGCTAGAAAGTCTTATAAGGGTTGCTCCATGTTCTTATTGCACAAAGTCTTATCTTGTGATCTTGGTTGAAGTTGGTTTGATAGATTGGAGGTCTTGGGGTGGTTCGGCTACATGCATGTAATTCTTCCAATGAGTGTAGTACCCGTAAGGTTGTAAAATGATGGCTAAGGATAGACAATTTATTTGGTAAACTTCAACAGGCTAGTAACATCTCTAAGAATGATTTGTGGTTTGGGTTTTGTCCCAAAGTGAGGATGAGGATATGTAATATCCCTAGGTGTTCTTTTGGGCTAGGAGTAAGCATTTGAATATTGGTGTAGTTGGTTGGTTGTCTTATGCACCAGCTATGTTTATGGGTTTCATGAATAGGGTCGAGGTGGCCTTTAGTGGTGGAGCATTGATTTATTTCGAGCTTGTGAACCCTTTTGGGGTAGCGTTGCAAGTCTTGGGAGATAAGAGGTTGTTTGCTAAATATGATAGGTGTGAGTCGAGTATAACAAGAAGGTGGTTGGAACTCATTAAGGATTAGATATGAGTGTGCCTTATTTTTCCCAGTAAGGCTAACATTCTGGCGGTGCTCTAAGTGGCGTAGCACATGTTGATGATGGAGGTTAAGGGGTGACTAGCGAGGTCCATCTGTTGGCTAGATTAAGGGTTAAGTTGGAGGAGGTTGAGCATGGGAATGTAGTCACTTTGATGGTTCTGAACTTCTTTGGTTTGAGAGGTCTAGTTAAGAAGGGTCTTGATCCCCATCTTGATAGAGATGGAAGTCTTGGGTGAAAGGATGGTAGAGTGGAGGTTGTCTCCTAAGGGAGAGATGGTGGTTTATGGTACCAAGTGTACTATTTGTGTTTAAGGTTGACAATTAGGTTAAATTTTGTAGTTCCTTAGATGTTTTGGAGGAGAAATTAGTAAGGTTGCTTAAGGATTGGAATTACCGTGGAATATGTATAAGGTTCATCCGGTTCTTCATGCTTCTAGGTTGGGGGGATGTGTTGGTGACTCTGGTGCTATAGAACACTTTAAGGTTGTTGGTGTTGAGGAGGATAAGTTGGCTTAGGAGAAGGTCCCAGTGGAGGTATTGGATGGAAGGGTCGAAAAGTTTATTAATAGGGATGCGGTGTTCGTCAAGCCCCTTTTGAAGAATCGTGAAGTTCAAGTGTCTCTCATGGAGCTGGAGCGGGAATGGAGAAATGACATCCATACCTCTTTTATCCTATGTCTTATGTTTCATCCCCTATGTCAAGTCAAGTCCTTTTTCATGATACCATTTCTTATGTTTCAGCCCCTATGTCATTGTATTCATTCATGTTTAGGTTTATAAGTTTATGATGATTTTAACACTTATGTTGAGATTTTGAAGATGGTGTTTAAGTGCATTGTTGCATTCTTGATTAGGGCTGATTTCTCCATGAATACTATTCTCATATGCATTTCTTTGATAGTCGAGGACGAATGATCTCAAGAGGAAGATATTGAAATGACCCCAAAAAGTGCCCGAAAATGTGCTTCGGAAGTGGTTGGTGCCGCAATTTCCATATATCTAAAAATCCATACTTGATATCGAAAATATGACTTCATATTCTTGTTCAAGGGGAAAGTATAAGTGAAAAAAGAGTCTAACCCTAATTATAGAGCGAACTATTAACAATTTCAAATTTCAAAGTGTCAAATTCCAGTGGCCTCTGCGCGTTGGTGGCTCGACGTGCCAGTGTACAGTTTTTGTCCCATTTTTTTATCTCGATCTGATACTTTGAGTCCTGGGCCTAAGTGTTTTCATGCATAAAAATACCTATACTTAGCCATATTTTACCCTCATATCATACAATTCTTTCCCCTAAACACTCTCAAACACTTAGATTATTATTTCTTTGAAAATTCAAGTGCCAAAACCTTTTCTGATTATTGAGGATTTAACTCAAGCTTCAACTCTCCATCTCCAATCTTCTTCAAAAAATCCTCCAAAGATAAGATATGTAGGTTCCAACCATTGGACCTTTCACCCATGCTGTACTAGCTTCCTTTTACTTAAAATTGCATGATTTTAAGTTGATTTACTCATAGGTTTTACTTACTATGAATTTCACTACACACTATATTGGGGTTTAATGAAATTGTGATTATTTTAGCATGTTTTGAGCTATGAATCTAAGATCTATTGTAAGATTTGATGAAGGGGTTTGATGTATATTGTTTGAGGGTGTTACCAAGTATCTATTTTGATTGTTTTATACTGAATTATTTAGCATCATTGTACTCTTGAATTGCATGGTTTTACACTCGCACTACACACCTGCCAAATATTTGATAAAATGTCCAGATTATGTATCTTGAGTTGTTGAAGGTTTAAAGTATGGTATATCAGTTGAGTGACTTTATGATGATAAAAGTATGCTAGTGATATGCTGATTTCATGGAAAGTATCTATAGTGTTGAAAGATAGCTGAATTGAGGGGTTGGTACCTTATTAACCAAATTGAGGGGCTGGTGCCTCATTAACTGACTTAAGGTGTTGGTACCTCATTAACCGAATTTAGGGCTTGGTACCTCATTAACAGAATTGAGGGGTTGGTACTTCGACCACCTTAGATAGGGGTGGCACATTCGATAAACAAGTTGAGGGGTTTGTACTTTAAGCACCTAGGATGGGAGGTGATAAACCTATTAGACAAATGATGTTCTCGTCCTATGAGCTTAATATGTTCTATATACGCATGTTTTACTTCAAGTATCATTCATACATGCCATATCGTTAGTAAACTATTCATTGCTTATCATTATGCATTTATCTCTTGTTGCATTGCATCCTACATACTTAGTACATTCAGATGTACTAACGCATACTTTGTGCCTATATGATTTCACCATGTAGAAATCAGAGCTCCATTTGGTCATCACCTTCCTCCACATGGCTAGTACAAAATTCTCTCAAGCTAGTTAGTGAGTCGTCAATTTCGGGGACAATGTCTATGTTCTTATGTTATGTATTATGACTCTCTTTCTTTATTGTATACTTTGACTATGAGGGTGAGCTCGATTTATTATCTTGGCCCCCGCTAAGTTCTATGTTAGAGGTGTTTTTGGACTATCTATTGTGCTTGACCCTGGACTCATTTATGTTATCCAAGTGTTTAACTCTTTCCTTTAGTCCCAATTTCCCTTATTTATGTTTCTTATGTTGTTCTATTTTGATTCTGCAACCAAGGATATGTGTATGATATGCTAAGAGGCTTGTTTAAGGTTCCTTTGGGTTCCCCATTTGTCGTATCACGTCTAGGCCCTATTTTGGGTCGCCAGAGTTGATATTTTGGATCTAAATAGAATTTTCATTTGGGAATAGTTTCCAAGAATGTTGACCAAAGTCAACTATTGGCCAGTTTTAAAGGCTAAAATACTAAATATAGTACAAACTAGCACGAAAAGCCTCGCTACTTGAGCCAACCATGCTTCTAGCCTAATGAGAACATTCTAGAGCTAACAAAATTGTTAGCATTCCATTCAGAGTCCATTTACGAACATTTTTCTCCAAGATCAACCTTCAAGTTATACATCCTTTATAATATGAAGAACTGTATAACATCCAAATGAATGACCACGCGACCGAGCTACTAGTGAAAACATGTCATAAATGACCCGTGGTTGCCATAGGAATGCTCTAAACTGTATAAATGACATAGTCTATGAAAAATGATCCAAAGGATCAATTCAACATCCATTACTAAAAGAACTTTCATCCACGAGAGCAAGGATGAAGTCATACCTATGGGCTCAATTAAGTTAGGGAACTGCTTCCGTATATCCTACTTGGTCTCCTGGGTAGCCTCCTCAACTAGATGATGTCATCACTACCTTATCCATAAGAATGGACACGGAATGAAGCTAATGGACATGCCTAGCTGGTATAGCTACTGGTTCCTCAACAAAGGTCATATGGTCATCAAACCTAATAGAATCATACTTAAGTATGTGGGGCTCATATAGGATGTACCAATACACCATAAATATATAGAAAATTGGGTGGATAGCTGAAAAAGATGGAGGCATGGCTAACTCATATGCAACCTCATCGATCTGCCTCAAAATCTCAAATAACATGATATATCGAGGGTGAAGATTGCCACATCTACTAAATCTTATCACGCGCTTCATGGATGATACATGCAGAAATGAGCACTCACCAACACCAAAAGGATAAAGGGCGGTGTCTATGGTTAACATTAATCTAGCGTTGGTTTTGAGCTATCTTCAACCTGTCCTATATTACCCAAACATTCAGTAAGGCCTCCTAAAGCAGATTTATGTTGTATAGACTAGGTTATGAGGAATCAAATCAACCAATTGGAGTGCGACAATATCTATCATATAAGGCCTCAAATAAGGCCATTTGGATACTCAAATAGTAGTTATTGTTGTATAGAAATTTTGGTAAGGGCAAAAACTAACCGCACTGACCTTTAAAATCCAATATGTGGACCCATAATATATGCTCTAGGACCTAAATAATGCGTGCTGACAGACCATTTGTGTGGCGGTGAATGCAGTTGTAAGGTCAACTTGGGTGCCTAACTCCTTATGAAAGGCTCTCCAAAAGCTAGATATGAGTTATAACTCTCAATCTAAGATAATGTACACTAGAGCCATATGTAAATGCACCACCTTCTGTATATAAACATGGACTAGCTACTCTGGATTGTATGTCAACCGTATTAGGATGAAATGAATAGATTTGATCAATCGATTAATGTTGACCCATATCCTATCAATACCACTAGATGTCTGAGGCAAACCCATCATGGAGTCCTTTGTGATCCGCTCCCACTTCCACTAAAGAATGGGTAATCTATGAAACTCCTCAGTAGTCCTCTGATATTCAACCTTTACCTACTAGCAGCTAGGGAAATGAGGCTCAAAATCTGTGATGCCTCTCCTTATATCATACCGCTAGTAATGCTATCGTAGATAACAATAAATCTTCGCAGTGCACAGATGAAAAGAGTACATAGAATTACGGGCCTTATGAATGATAAACTGAATCAAATCCCCCACTCTAGGAACACATAGGTGGCTA
Source organism: Solanum ossicruentum (assembly GCA_025774065.1). Taxonomy (NCBI): domain Eukaryota; kingdom Viridiplantae; phylum Streptophyta; class Magnoliopsida; order Solanales; family Solanaceae; genus Solanum; species Solanum ossicruentum. The sequence goes on along the minus strand of JAOTQR010093059.1, from coordinate 5,911 downwards.
TCATCCCACAATACCCCATTTAAATCTATAGAAGAACAACCACCTTTGCCTCATCCTCAAATTGTCGGCCATGAATCTGATCAAGTAAAGAAGATTGAGCCCTTATAAAGGCCAATATCCACCCAAAGTCTTAAAGGTCCAGTCAAACCATCCTTTCAGCTAAAGACTGATTGTCCAAAGCTAAGGGTTGATCCACAGTAGATGCATAGCTAAGCTGCCCATACTCTCGACATTCCTACTCAAGGTATTCACTACCATATTCACCTTGTCAGTATAACAAATAACAGATAAGTCATAACCTACTAGGAGCTCAATCCAATATCATTGCATGGAATTAAGGTCCCTTTAGCTCCAAATGTACTAAAGGCTACAATGGTCTTTAAATATTGCAAAATGGACCTTATAGAAGTAGTGCTGCCATATTTTGAGTTCAAAAACTGTTATCGCACTATCAGGAGGCATAGGTAATAACTTGACCCTACTGCATCAAAACACACCAAAGGCCATCACTAGATATATCACAATACACAATATAGAATATGCACTCAACTAAAAGTGTCAGGATAGTTGTAGTGATAAGTAACTTTTTGATCTTATAAAAGCTCGATTCACACTCCTTGGACCACACAAAAAGAACACCCCTAGTAGGTCAATAGGGTTAATGGAGTGGCAATAGCCCAACCTTAAATAGCCTCAATTTTCACTAGTTTAATCATAATGGCCTCTTTGAACATCATGTGTCCCTAAAATGTCATTGATTCCAACCAAAACTTGCACTTTGAGAACTTGGTATAGAGATGATGATCTCTTTAGATTTGTAGCACAACCCTTAGGTGTTAACATGCTTATCTTTGCTCGACAAGTATACTAAGATATCATCGAATACAACCACAACGGAGTCAAGACAGGGACTAAGTACTTGGGTCATCAAACCCATGATGTTCATGAGGGTATTAGTAAGACCAAATAGCATCACTGAAAAGTGATAGTAGCTATAGTGGGTTTGTCACACCCCAAAGAAGGGGAGGCGCGATTGGCTCTCGATACCATCATTAGCCGAGTAAACCACTGAACATGCTCGATAATTAAACTAGGGGCTAAAATATTAGGTAACATAACGTCTGAAAAACTAAGTCTAGACTATTTAGGTCATAACCTAGTCATTGATAAATCATGTAGATCAAGATAGGTAAATCAAAATAATAAAGTACTAGCTAGCCGACAAGGCTGCAACAACAGAGGTACATGCATACACTATATATACATACCAAGCATATGATGGGAGATGAAAATGCACAAAAGAACCAACCCAAAATAATATGTCCACAAAAACCTCTAAGAGAATCACTAACACTGCCGAGACAAGGCCCCGACTATAACTAACTGTAGAACAAAAATAAATATCCTATAAAAGCTCTAGGCAGAGGTGGAGTTTACCAACTCACAACTGAACTACGCTTCTAGTGGAGGGTCGATCAAAGTCCCCACCTAAACTTGTATGCATGAAATAAAATACAGCGTCCCCAGGTAATGGGACGTCAGTACAAATAATTATGTATTGGTATGTAAGCCAGGAAGTAAAATCATAGATAACTGTAGTAAAAGTGGTAAGATAAATACTACTTATAACTAAAACTTAGATAGCCTTCATGGCCAACACAGCCTCCTAGTGATAAAATCTTCATGGTATGCTCGAGTATTAGCATGTCATGAATACATATATAAAGATGCAAATGCATGACATACCAAATCAAATTCTAGCAATGGAGGTCCTTTCTGGTAGCTAACAAGCATCATATTTACCAACCTGTGGCCATTAATACCATATACATATATCTAGTCATTTGAGAAAATTGGCCCCATACCTCGGTTATAGCTCGAAGTCCATGCGTAATGTGCACCGTATGATATGAATATCAAATGCACATAAAAAGTAGGCCATAGCATAAATTATCCAATCTTAGCTCATTGGTACACTTGTTCTTATTGCATCGTAATCATTGTCGTTTAGGCAATCTTGGTTCATTGGTACACTTATTCTTATAATATCATAATCATTGTCATAGCGTATATACATGATTCATGGGACCATATATGTCTTTTAAATTAGTTTGACAACTTAACTCAACATTTAACATGGGGCCTTAACTCTGAAAATTTACATAAAGATGTTTCACATAATGCTTATACTTAGTTCCATGTCAATTAGTAAAAGAAAATATTTAAAAATAATCATGTTCCTTAGTAGTTTAAATAGTAGCATTATACCGGAGGTTATTAGAAATCAACATGTTACTTTCTAACTGTAACAGATATGGTTTTAGTAAGGAATAAGGACTGATTATGAACAATACATTCCAATCTTAATCTTCCATTATTTTTAGTGAAACCACACCAAGAAGAGCAACACTTCAAACATATGGACAAGTAGTCAGAAAAATTGATAAATTGATATATAGATACTGAGTGTCCAGTTTAAGCAAACGAATGAAATTTCAACCTATATCATCATGAAAATAATTTAACTACAATCCTTATACCTTTTATAAAGGCCTTTCTAGTAGTGAAGTAGTAAAATATCGCATTTGACATTTTGGAAATTTCTTAGATTTCGTACAAGGAGTGAGAACCTTAGCCTTAATATACCTTTCTAACAGACGTCTAAATGCCCAAAGTTTTTTCACAAGAGTTGTTCCTTACGTCCTAAGCTCTTTGCAACCACAATATACACATAGCTTACACACACATATAAACAACCCATACTTAAGCATAAATGAGCAAATTTTCAATATAGCAGTTAAGCAAGGAAACATCGGTAGAAATTTGTAAATGGTCATAAAAGAGCCTCAAGATTATTACATGAACACACCAGTTGCAAACCTAATATAACCATCATGAATGACACTTTTTTTACTGGCCAAAAATAGCCCCAAACACAGCTAACTAGAGGTGAAAATAATTGCAAAGTGTAAGACATGCATTACTAGGAATGGGTATGAATTATAACTGTAAAAACACCCAAAGCTTGCCTAAATCACTTAGGGACCTTGTAGGAGCTTTCTCTTCAGTTCCTAAACTGTTTGGGACAAAGATGGAAATGTTTTGAGCTTTAAAAGGTCAGGATATCCTACTTATAGGTGGGCTTGACCCGAACTTGCCCATGACCCTGTTTCCTACTCGGGGCAGTCATGATAAAACCGTCATAAGTTTTGATTCCAAATTCAGATTGGTGCAAGGTTTTATGAGTCACAAACTAGACTCATAGACCTTCTATTTGGTAGACAATGGACTTTCTAACTCCTGATATTTTGGGAGATATGGTATGGGACATCTGACCAAATTTAAAAGGATTTCTTAATGAAGCTTACGACAACTTTGACCAACATTTATCTTGCAACTTGCTTGACTCCGAAATTTAACATATGACCATTGTGCTATTAAAATACTGCTTGAAAGTCCATTATTAGAAAATTATATACTCCTAGTCGCATTTAAAAGGTGAAACTTGATTCAAACTAACCGAAAATGATGAGGTGTCACTTGGGTCATTTCTTTAATCCTGAATGTATATTTAGGGGATTCCTTTGACTTAAAACCTTAAGTTCTTGATATGACCACTTATTGATAGTCATATTATCCTTGGGTTCTATACAAAACTATATATGTCTGATGTAACATGCCACACTATATATGTTAAGGAAGATGAGAAATACGAGGTCTCATAGTCTCTTCCCTTAAGAATATTCATCCGTGAATGTGTCGACACATCCCCTTGGTTGCATTACTGTCTCCTGAAATGTGACTTTTTAGGATATAACCTTTATCCCTCCAAACCATAAAACAACTTCTAAAAATTCTAAATACCAATCTTTGTATAACTATCTCATAAAAAAACATATAAATTACACTCCCAACTCATTTAAAATTTAAGTTACTATAAAAAGATGATCGCCATTTTTCGAAATGTGACTCACCTTAGTTTGTAAATAGTCGAGGGTACTTCTTCTTCATTTCCTCTTCAGGTTCCCAAGTTATTTCCTCAATATCATTTTCCTGCCATAACAATTTCATGAACACCACTTCTTTATTTCAAAGCCTTTTCACTTGTCGATCTAAAATAACCCTTGGTACCTCATCATAAGACAAGTTTTTAGTAATGTAGTCATCCTCAATGTGAGTAATACACAAAGAATCTGCAATGCACTTTCACAACATAGACACAAGAAACACTAGATGGACTACTCTTAATTTTGAAGATAAATCAAGCTCGTCTTCCACTTTACCAATTTTTTAAATTATCTTGTACGGTCTAACATATCTAGGACTAAGCTTCTCTTTGTTTTTAAATTGCATGATACCATTCATAGGTTATACTTTCATGAAAACTAAATCTTCTACATCAAACTCTAAGTGTCATCGTCGAATATATATTTAAGGCTTTTGCCAACTCTAGGCTATTTGCAATTAGTCTCTAATTATTTTCTCTTTGTCCATCGCTTGCGGAATTAGATTAGGGAATAGCAACTTTGCCTCACCGACCTCAAACTAATTGATTGGTGATCTATATCTAAGCCTGTATAGTGCCTTATAAGGCGCCATCTGAATACTAGCTTGAACGCCATTATTATAAGTGAACTTGACATGAGGTAGATGGTCATCCATGTTTCCTTTAATGTTCGAGCACATAGGCATGTAAGATATCCTCAACGCTCTGGATGTAGGTTCTGCCATTCCATCACTTTGTTGATGAAAAAAGATGCTAAGATTTACTTGAGCGCCCAGACTCGTCTAAAAGGACTTCCAAAAATGTGGTGTAAATTGAGCCCCTCGATCTGCAATAACAGATAATGGAACTCTAAGAAGGTGAACAATCGCCTAAATGTGAAGCCTAGCATAATTCTCTGCTTAACATGTTATTCTTGTTGGCAAAAAATGAGTACGTTTTGTCATCCTATCAATGATTACCCAAATATAATCATACCTATGTGGAGTATAATGAAAACCAGTGATGAAGTCCATATTTATAATGTCCCATTTACAGAGCAAAAGCTTAATATACTGAGCTAGGTCTCCAGGTCTCTGATGTTCTACTTTAACTTGCTGGTAGTTGGGATATTTGTCTATAATCTATGCAATATCCTTTTTCATGCCATTCCACTAGTAGATTTTTCAAAGTCCCCGATACATTTTTGTTGCTCTAGGGTGGGCTAAATATCTGGAATAATGGGCCTAAAATAGAATCTTGGAATAGAGTCCTCTGATGTTTGGCAAACATAAGCAGCCATGGTACCTAACGACTCCATCTCCAGTTTGCTTAAATGAAGGATGCTACTATTGTGGAATGCTCTTCCTCAGTGTTCTAAGCTTAGCATCCTCGTGCTGTTGCTCTTTCACTTTAGTAACAACGAAAAATTTTGTTGTATTTTGAACAATTACACCCCCATCTGCTACATCCACCAATTGCAACTGCAAATTAGCCAGCTAACATAGGTCTTTTATCATTGTAACCTTATCAGCTTCAATATGGCTTAGACTTCCTATGGACTTTTGGCTAAGTGGATCAACAACAACATTACCTTTACTAGGATGGTATAAAGTGTCAACATCATAGTCCTTTAATAATTATAGACAGCTCCTCTGTCATAAGTTCAACTCCTTCTACTTAAAAAAATATTAGATACTCTAGTGGTTGGTAAAAACGTCAATATGAATTCCATATAGATAACACCACAAACTCTTTAGGGAAAGAAAACTAAAGTGAGCTCAAGATCATGGATAGGATGGCTTTTGTTCATATTTTCACAATCATCTAGAAGTGTATGCAATAATCCTACTGTAACACCCCACACCTTACAATATTGGTACAAAGCAAATGAAACATGACATGGTTGGTCAATTGACGCTAAATTTT